>CAKJVB030000082.1:0-57018 GCA_918026665.1 Diabrotica balteata | reverse complement strand
AATGATTATTATTATTTCTAGAATTTATAACGTTAGTTCTTAATGATGGAATTCTTGATGATGTTGACATTGGTTCTGGGTCATTACTTGGTTTATGAGAATTTTTTGGAGAAAACACATTTACTGGTTTTCCAAATACTTGGGCATTAGTAAAATATTTTTGTGGAATCGGTCTTGATTCAATTTTTATTGGTTGACTTGGAAAAGAAGGTCTTTGATAATTACTAAATGAGGCTTGATTTTGGAATGTCGGTACATTTTGAGGATTATTGAATAGGGAATATGCATGAATTTTTTTTATGTCTGAATTTAATAATTTAGATCTTTATAACGTAGAAAAAAATATAAATATACTTAAAAACATTGAAACTATTTTTTAAAGTGAAATTAAAAATTTTGAATAAATTTCAGCTATTCAAACGCTGCCATTTTGCGCGCGCTCTATGTGACGTCACATGACACAATCCATATTTCGTTACTGTTTGTTTACCATTACATTACCATAAGCGTTTTAGTTATTTGGTCAAACTTTTACATATTTTTAATTTTTAAATTATGGAAGAAGTAAAAAAAACCTTCATACAAGTATTGTATGGTACCACAGTGTAAAAACACTACTAGAAGTTCACCCAATAAATTATTTTTTCGAATTCCAAACGATACGAAATTAAGAAAACAATGGTGCAAAATGATGAGACGAGATACTGTTTCTCCAGTATCGTGTTTATATTGTTGTGAAGATCATTTTAATGTGAGTATGCTATATTTATATACAACTTAGTGTGAAGTAATTACAAGTAAGTTTTGCATTAACTATTATGTAGTAAAAAAGTCGGCTTTAACCTAACATAGTTTACAAAAGTTCTGTGAAAATTTCTATAAAAACCTTAGAGTAGGAAATTTTACTCTCCAAGTCACTTTGACGAGTAAAATTCCCTAAAGATAAAAAAGACTTTTCGTTTTTCTCTCTTAATTTTACAAAATTTTGATTATTGATTATTTATTTTAGGTTAAGGAAGATACAGCAAATTATATTGAGTATACAATCATGAAAGAGCAGGGTGAAAAATGTTATTTACGCCTGAAGAAAGGAGTTGTGCCTCATACATTCTTGTGCCAAAAACGAAACATGCCGCTACCAGCTGAGAGAATGGGTGCAGTAAAAAGACAAAAATTAACCCTGGTGAGTGAAGCCCTTTCCCAGTTTGCCGTTGGTGGTAATTGTTTAGAAACGGGGGAAAATTCACAAATCAGTAATTATGAAGCAGGTCCTAGTACCTCCGACACAAATGTTTGTGATAATCAGGTGGAGCCCAGCACTTCTCATATTGAAGACAAATTACCAAAGGACAAGTCTGTGCAAGTATATATTAAACAAATTACAGAAGTAAAGGTGTAAGTGTTAATTTATCAACTGAAAGAAAAAATGTAGCACTGTCACCAATATCTATTTCGACAAAACATATAGGAACTTCACCAATAAAACAATATGCCTTAAAACGAAAATTGTTTACAGATAACCAAGCTGATACTTCTTTATCATCTAATTCTTCTATAGCATCAGCTGAATCAAGTTGTACTAAGTTAAGCTCAGTGCAAGATGATTCAGAGGATGAGGAATGGTTAAGTTCAGAGGATGAGGAAGGTTTCAAAAGTCTAATGCGTAGTAGCATGCTAACTGCTATTGCAAAGAGCCAAAAATGTTGCTAGGATTACCTAAGCAATCATATCACTTAATAAAACTATTAAGTGATAATATCCCGCTTCGTACCATAGATATATTAATAACCCTCAAGAAAATTAAATTAAACGAGTCCTTTAGTATATTGGCATTACAATTTGGGTATTCGCAAAGTACTATTACAAGAGTGTTCTCTAAAAGTGTACACTTATTGCAACAAAACTGAAAGACTTGATTGTGTGGCCAACACCATCAGAAATTTTTAAAAATTTACCTATATCTTTCAGAAGTAGGTATGCAAATGTTGTTTCTATAATTGATTGCTTAGAAATTGAGATAGAAAAGCCATCAGATGCAGTCCACCAATCACTTACTTGGTCAGAGTACAAAAAATGTAACACATTAAAGTATTTAATTTCATGTACGCCAGATGGTTTGGTCAATTTTATCTCTGATGGATATGGTGGAAGGGCTACTGATCTTTTGATAGTACAAGACTCAAACTACTTAGATTGTTTGCCCCCTAACAAGGCAGTGATGGCTGACAGAGGATTCAAAGACATAACATGTTTGTTGGAAGCAAAAAAATGTACCCTCATAAGACCACCTTCTGTCTCAAAGTATACGCCATGCACTAAGAATGAAGTAAAGCTATCAAAGCAGATAGCAGCATTAAGGATAGGGTAACTGACCCAGTAATGGACACTCTTAAGCAAATTTTAAGTTTAATAATATTTTACTGAGGCACAGCTTCATATAATATATTTGACACTAATGAATTTAAAAGCTTATTTTATGTACTTTCTGGATATTATGAGGATTTTTGAAAATAAGGACAACAAATTTTAGAAAATCTCTTATTTAAAAAAAGGTAGCACATGAGCTAGTAATGGTCACAAAAAATGGGTAATGGACATATTATGGACTTAGTAAATGGACACCATTATATTTTGCCATTTCAGGCACACTAAAATGACCCCTATTGTTCTTTACTTCAGGTTCTTTTATATTACAAACTATGTCTTCAATAAAGTAATATAATATGTCTTCTTTAACTGGCCATTTCCAGGAATTTATGCCAGCACTAACCATAGTTCGGATATCTGCCCCGAATTGATCATGTTTCAGAACTATTCCTACAAGCAAGAAATAAAAACAGTTAAGTTATAAGGTATTTTACAGTTATTTTTCATTTACCTGGATAATGTGTATCCATGTACTTAACAATAACATGTTGATTTGTCTTTAGTATGATGTTTTCATTTTCACTAAGATCAAGATCTTCGTCGAGATAAGTAACATCCATATCTGAATTAGAGCTGCTTTCTTCATTGACTGTAATTGTTTTTTGTTGTTTATTTTTTGTTATTTTCGGACCATTCTTCTTCTTTACTTCAGTCTCATAAAATTCTCGATATTTCGCACTTGAAACTACTGCAGGAAATATTTTTCTTCTTTGTTTTGGTGTTTTTAAAGTTCCATCAGGCGTTTGAGGAAATACTAAACATTTTTTTAAATGGAGTTGGAATTTGAAACCCTTCTGATTCTTTTTCTTCATAGTAGCGAATATTTTTTTGGGGAGGTGTTTCCCATTGACGTCTCGATGGTCCAGCGACTGGTGATGTAATACCTATAATTTTGGGGTGTATTTCTTTCTGTTGAGGATTTTCATAATCCAATTTTTGGGGAGGTGTTTCCCATTGACGTCTCGATGGTCCAGCGACTGGTGATGTAATACTTATATTTTTGGGGTGTATTTCTTTCTGTTGAGGATTTTCATTTTCATAATCCATTTTAATTTCGGCCCAGACACTATAAAGCTTTGAATAAGATATGTCTCCAGACCAGGTTTCTTTTTTTGAATATGTTTGTATGAATTCTGTAAGATAATTTTTTTCAATTTTATTTTCTAGTACATCTAAGGCATTTTTAGGTGTTTCTTTATCAGAAATCTGTGCCGCAACTATTCTGTTTGATATGCATTTTGTGTAATCAACATTATTTTTATTAAAGGGATACAACCCACTTCTTCTAAATCCATTTTTAATTGTTTCCTCAGAAGCATATTTACTAAAAACAGATTCTAAAATAGTACCAAAAGTAGAACGTGTTACATCTTTTGGAAAGTTTTGAAATTTCCAGTTTCTCACTTCTGCTGACCAACCAGCTTTAAGAGGTTTAAAAACAGATACGTCAGCTGGTTGCATAATGTGGGTAGTGTTGGGAAAAAGTGATACCAAAATAATTCCATTATCATCGCATAGCTGGCTAACATGTTTTGTTGAATGTGATCGATGCCCATCGACGAATAAAATTACTGGTCTTTGGATATTGTTGGATTTTAAATATGGCAGGAAATGGTTCGAAATGTATTCATAAAATACTTGGGATGTCATCCACCCTGAATCAGATCTACCAAGACCCCAATTTTCTGGCACTGATTTAGCTATAGCTTCTGGGATTCTCTTGTAAGGAAAGATCAACATTGGAGGAACATACTTGCCATTTGCTGAAAAAGTGGCCATTACGGTTATCTGCTCTTTTTCCGATGATACCCTAATATAAAAATCTTCTTTGTAGCCTACAGGACCTAAAACTTTTTCACTCTTCGGACACAGGCAAAATCCTGCCTCATCTGCATTGAATACCCGAGTTGGATCTAATAATATTTCATCATATCTCTCTTCCTCTAAAAAAAAGTTTGAATTTCATCAAACCATGCTTCAATTCGGTCTTGTGTTACTGCTGCCCGAGCTTTGCTGACAGCTTCAGGATATCTCTCTTTAATTTTAGGGTGACGTTTTAAAATCCTTGAAACCAAGAACGCCCAGGAGTTTTATTTAATAAATATTTAGTTTCTCGGCCAGTTTCCTCAAGAAATTTTTTCACTGATAACATAAGGTTTTGTCTATGAATAGGAAAACCCTTGCGAGCCATTGCTAGTACCCAGTTTTCAAAAACATTTTCTTCTGCTTCAGAAAGCTCTGTTGCTGGACCCATTTTCCGAGGAGTAGTAGTAGCAGGCGAGTATAATTTACGGATCAGTGTGGTTCGAGGAACATTAAACTGACGTGCTGCAGCTTTTCTACTTATTCCATTTTGTGTTACAGCTTCAATAGCTTTTTTTCAAGTCATCTTCGCTGTATGAAAAAAACTGGCGAGTGCCAGTTTCTTTAGTTTTCGGCATTTGCTGAAAATTATTGGACAAATTATTAAACTGTAAAACATAGTAGCTGGTAAGTAGTAAATTTGAGGTGTGTCCATTACTAAAAACTGACTGTTTATAAATGGACACCCCCGGTGTCCAAAACTAGCCCTCTCAGTTTATTGTGTATTAGTAATGGTCACCCCCTAAGTTTCAAACTAGATAATTAAAAATATCTAATTTGACGAAAATTACAGTTAATATCATCAATAACAATTAAAACTAAGCTGTCCCATTTGCAAAAAAATATTAAAACTTAAACTAAACAAGTAAATTATAAAAAACGGTACCTTAAATAAACACTTTACATCAGCTGACTCACACAAACTTCATTTGATTTTTAATCTGACTTTTGACAGATAAGTGATGGTGAAAACTTAAATCAACGTGGCAACATGGTATTCCAGCCAACCATACGCCGTCAACTTTAACAAGTCGCCCTCTTAGCTAGCGACCATCGAACAAGCCAGTTCGAAATTATACAGTCCATTTCATTTCATTTTATTTAATGTTTCAAATGTTAATTTTATTATAGTTCAGTTAAATAAAAAGTGTATAACGTATGCAATTCATTTCTACATAAAGTTTGGTCCGTACGATCCAGATGGAAAGAAGATTACAATAATTTTGATGCAAAAACAAGTGAGTCCTATTTCATTATTCAATTTTCCTAACCTCATAAATTTACAAAACGTGTTTCTTTACCTATCTAAAACCCTACCGGTAGCCGAAATTTAATGTTTAAACCGGTTTTCAATACGGTTAAAATCTCGGTTCATATCAAGTATATTTATACAGCGTTGCCGATTAGTTTAACATATCCGATTTTAAATATTTATGCAGGATTCAAAAAATTAATTATTATTTTCATTACGGACTAATAAGTAATTTAAAAACTTAGTTCTTTTCATTGTTTTATTAAAGCTTTTTTATTTAATGATTGCAAGTGTTTATTAAAAGCTTTACAATATATGTATGTACGTTCATTTTAACGTAAAAACAAGTTTTTTATTACTTTGAAAGTGTGAAATTTATGTTTTCATTTATGCATTTAATGTTAGAAATCTCACAGTAGATTTTATTTCAATTTATTTTACATAATGGCTGATCTTAAAAAACTAAGACGTAAACGAGTTCGATTAAACAGCAATTGACATGTTTTATTTCATTTTTCAACAAAATTCAAAAAACTATACGATGATAGTGAACATATAGAACAGACAATCATTTTTGATTTACAACAAAGATCTGCAAAATTAGGTTCATTATATGATGAGTTTAATGATTTACAAACCGACATTGAACAAGAATGTGATGATGATCAATTAGAAAATGAATATGCTGAACGAATTAACTTTACAAACGACCATGCAAACTTACACAGCAAGTGCTTTATGTTTGGTATCCAAATTAAATGTAATAATTAGTTCTGAAACAAATAATACAACTCACAGCGAGTTATTTGAAAATAAAGTAGAATTTGTCAAGCTTCCTCCAGTCACAATTCCTTCCTTAATGGAGAGTTTTGCAAATGGATAGAATTTAAAGAAACATTTGAGTTATTAGTTCATCAAAACTCTTCATTGAATGACATTCAAAAATTCCATTACTTACGAACTTCTTTAGGCACAGAAGTGCAACAAATTGTTAAGCATTTAGAATTTTCTAAACAAAATTATATTTTAGCATGGCAGGCTTTATGCAAACGGTTTGACAATCCTCATTTGCTTGTCAATAGTCATATTAAATCGTTATTTAATTTAAAATCAGTCACACAAGAAAGTGCTAGTGCTGTAAGAGAATTAGTAGATACAGTTAATCAACATTTGCTTGTTTTAAAGAATTTAAACTTGTCTTATGAAAATCCATTATCTAGTGCTATGTTGATTCATATTATTTCAGACAAATTAGACAAAGTTACTTTAAAAGAATGGGAGCAAAAATACGATAAAGATACTTTACCAGAAGTCAATGATTTATTTAAATTTCTAGATAACAAAGCAAATCAATTAGAAAAGCTTGAAGAGAGGGGAATAAATGTCAACTCTCAAGTTCAACAAAGTTCTCAACAGAGAAAACCATTTAAAAAACATGTATCTTTAGTGTCAAATAATCTTTCTAATGCAAAGAAAATATGTCATTTATGTCAAAGTGATCATCTTATTTACTATTGTCCTCAATTTTTACAATTAAGTGTTTCTCAAAGATGGACAAGGATTAAAGGTATGAAATTATGCACAAATTGCCTATGCAAGGGACATTTAGTAAAGATTGCAGTCATGGGTCCTGTAAAGTTTGTAAAGGTAAACATAATACCCTGTTGCATCATTATCAGGATCAAGGAACTTATTCAATTAATCACATTACAAATTCAAATATGCGAGCAGCTCAAGCTCAGTCATTACAAGTAACAAATAATGGCACCAATTGTCATGAATCAAATAACGCGACAGAGCTAGCTGTGTCTAATTTCTCAAAAACTAATAATACATATGTTTTACTGTCTACTGCCATCATTAATATATGGGATGATAATGGTCAAGTTCATCAGGTAAGAACTGTTCTTGACAGTGGTAGCCAGACTTCATTTCTAACAGAAAAATTATGCAAAAAACTTAACCTAAAGCAAATAGATGCAAATCTTTCAATTGTGGGGATCAATCGTGTCACTTCCACCTTACGTTATAAATGCAATGTTTCTATTGGATCTACTTATGATTCAGATATCTTCAATTTAACATGTTTGTCCTACCTAAAATTACAGAAAATTTACCTATTTATAACATTGAAGGTTCTAAATTAAATATTCCTAAAAACATTTCTTTGGCAGATCCTTCGTTTTATAGATCACAATCAGTTGATATGCTTATTGGTTCCGATTTATTCTGGGATATACTTCGAAATGGAAAAATTTCTCTGGGTAAAATCTTCCTGTCTTACAAAACACATGTTTTGGTTATGTAGTTGCCGGGTTGTGGTCACAAAATGTCGATAAGGTCCAATGTTTTTTTGTACAGACTGATCAAGTACAGAAGGATCTTGAAAAATTTTGGTCAATAGAAGAAGTTTCAAATACAAAGTTAATTTCTCAAGAGGACAACATATGTGAAGAACATTTCAAGAATACATATTCTAAAGATTCAACTGGTAAATTTATTGTCAAGATTCCATTAAAAGAAAGTAGAGAACAGTTAGGAGATTCAAAAGACTTAGCTGTGAGGAGATTTCTAAATCTTGAAAGACAATTTGAAAAAGATCTTCAATTAAAGAATCTTTATGTTTCATTTATGCAAGAATACCAGGCACTTAACCATATGTCAATTGACACATATTTCGATGACAACATTTGTTCATATTTTCTACCTCATCACGGGTGCTCCGCAATGAAAGCCTTAGTACACGATTAAGGGTTGTTTTCAATGGTTCTGCTAATACAACAACTGTAAGTCTCTTAATTCTATTCAGTACGCAGGACCAGCTATTCAAAATGATATTTTTGCAATATTGTTAAGGTTTCGATTTCATAAATATGTAGTTATTTCAGACATCGAAAAGATGTATCGGTGTATTGATGTCCATCCAGATGATAGACATTTACAAAAAATATTTTGGAGAGAAGATGTACATCATCCTCTTTCAATTATGACCTTAAATACCGTGACATACGTACCTCGAGTGCTCCATATCTCGCAATGAGATGTTTAAGACAAAATTTCTTATGATTGTCAAGATAATTTTCCATTAGAATCCAAATTAATTCATGAGGATTTTTATGTCGATGATTTGATTACAGGTTTTGATGATTGTGATGTTGCGAAACAAACCTGCAGCAACATTTCTAATATACTGCAGTCAAGTGGTTTTAATTTACGCAAATGGGTTTCCAATGATCCTGTCATTATAGAACATTTAAAGAACAATGCCGATGAACTTAGCGTCTTAAACTTGGAAATTCAGATCCTGTAAAGACACTAGGAATACAATGGATTCCTAAACTCGATATTTTATGTTTACAATCTTCCAGAACAACAAAAAACAATAAATACAAAAAGACAGATCTTGTCAGAGATTGCAAAGGTTTATGATCCGTTAGGACTTATCAGTCCATGTATTATTTTGGTCAAAATATTATTACAAAAGTTATGGAAACAAAAACTGAATTGGGATGATCAGATTCCACAGAATTAGTAGAGGACTGGAATCGATTCAAGTCCAAATTACATTTGATAAATCAATTTCAATTGAACAGATTTATTTTAACCGAATCGCATCAACGATAACGAGATACACGGATTTAGCGATGCATCGTTCAATGCTTACAGCGCAGTTGTGTATATCAGGTGCTTCGATAATTCTGGAAACATTACAGTTCGTTTATTATGTTCAAAAACCAGGTGTCTCCTATAAACTACTTACAATTCCACGATTAGAATTATGTGGAGCTGTATTATTGGCAAAATTAATGAAATCAGTTATAGACGCAATAGGGGTTTCTATCTTCCAATTTATTGGTGTGATTCACAAATTGTGTTACATTGGTTACACGCAGATCAAGTAATCTTCAAGTGTTTGTAGGCAATAGAGTTAGTGAAATTCAGCCTCTCAAAAAGTCGTTCATGGCATTATGTTGCATCAAAGGATAACCCAGCTGATATTGCTTCAAGAGGCTCTTATCCCCATGAGTTACTTAATCAACGTCTTTGGTGGAATGGTCCTATATTTTTACTGGATTGCTCTTTTATTCCTCCACCATTTAAACAGTCAGATTCTATTATTATTCCAGAAATCAAACAAAAACCAATCTCCTTAATTTCAAGAACAGATCAATTTATTATTTTTAATAAATTTTCTACTTTTCGTAAACTGTTGCGAGTCCACAGTTATTGTTTAAGGTACTTAAGGAACCTACTTAATTCTAGCAAAAATAGAAAACTACCAGATGCAACATCCAGCAATCATGGCTCTCGCAAAAATCAGTACATCCCCTTTTTATCACAAGATGAATTAGAAAAAGGTCGATTAAGTTTAATTAAATTAGCTCAAAATGAATGTTTTCAGGAAGAAATACAATTAATCAAAGCTAATAAAGAAGTCAAACGAAATCACAAACTCTTAGCTTTGTCGCCATTTATTGATGGTAATAATTTGTTACGAGTAGGTGGTCGATTAACCCACTCTGGGTTAGAGTATAATCACAAACATCCTTTTTTATTAGATGGTAAGCATCGGCTTACTCAGTTGCTAATTGAGGATGAACATTTAAATTTATTTCATGCAGGTCCACAATTATTATTGTATACTATAAGGCAGCAATATTGGCCAACAGGAGGCATGAATGCAGTAAAATCTGTTGTTAGAAATTGCATAACATGTCACAATTTAAACCAACTCAAATTACTCCATTCATGGCCGATTTACCTCAATCTAGAGTAAATATTTCATTTCCATTTGATCACACCGGTGTTGATTATGCAGGACCCTTTGTCCTTAAAGATCGCAAAGGTCGTGGTTGTAAAACGTATAAAGCATACATCTGTTTGTTCATTTGTTTCAGTACAAAGGCAGTTCATTTAGAATTAGTCACTGCTCTTACGTCCGAAGCATTTATTCGCAACATTTCGAAGATTTGTTGCTCGCAGAGGTAAACCATCTCACATATATTCGGATAATGGGACTAATTTTGTAGGTGCAAAAAATGAGTTAAATATATTATTTAAGTTTTTGTCTACCTCTTATGATACATTTTCAAATTTTTTCACAAATAAAAATATTCAATGGCATTTTATTCCGTCGAATTCTCCGTCATTTGGAGGATTGTGGAATCTAACATTAAAAGTGTAAAACATCATTTACTAAGGACAATTAAAAATGTTTTATTAACGTATGAAGAATTTGTAACGATACTAACACAAATAGGCTACGGTAAATTCCCGTCCCCTTTACCCTATGTCCTCAGACCCTAATGACTTTTCACCCTTAACCCCATCTCACTTCTTGATTGAAAGATCACATACTGCTGTTCCTGATCCAGCTTTTGGTGAAACGGTAAAACTGAACCAGTTAACAAGATTTCAGCTGCTTCAACAATTGCAGCAAAGTTTTTGGAAGCAATGGTCTACTTCCTACCTTTCCAGCCTTCAAAGCAGATATAAGGGCAAACAAAAGGTACCCAATTTGGAATGTGGTACATTGGTGACCATCAGAAATGAGAATGTTCCTCCATGTCAATGGATTTTAGGACGAATCAGTGAAGTTCACCCAGCCCAGACGGCGTAGTACGAGTCGTTACAGTGAAGACGTTGAAGGGAACTTTACACAAGCTGTAACTAAAATATGTCCTCTACCAGTATTATTGAACCAACCGTTCAAGGCGGGGAATATGGTGAAAACTTAAATCAACGTGGCAACATGGTATTCCACCAACCATAATACGCCGTCAACTTTAACAAGTCGCCCTCTTAGCTAGCGACCATCGAACAAGCCAGTTCGAAATTATACAGTCCATTTCATTTCATTTTATTTAATGTTTCAAATGTTAATTTTATTATAGTTCAGTTAAATAAAAAGTGTATAACGTATGCAATTCATTTCTACAAGTGAAGTTAGCTATTTAATCATTGAAAAAATGATGGCCAATACTGCAGAGAACATTTAGCCAGCCCGATGTGGGTTACATAAGACATTTTCCTTATTTTCTGAAAATTTATCAAATTAGTGTCCATTCTGGTACAGTGTCCATTACTGGGTCAGTTACCCTACATGTTGAACGGGTAATAAATAGGTTAAAGAATTTCATATGTTATTGCCTCATGCCTGTGTGGACCATAATTTAATTCCTATCATAGATCATGTTATAATAATAGCTTGTGCATTGGTAAATATGCAGGATGTTTTAATAAAAAAATGAATCATCATCATCAGGCATTTTATTGAGTTCTTATTTTTGTTTCGGGTACTTGTCATATCTCATATAATATTAATATATCTACATCATATTATGCATAATTCCTATATACCAATAACGTATGATGTAATAATATTATTATATGACATATGACAAGTGGCCGAAATAAATGAAATTCAATAAAAAAGCCCTATTCTCTCTGCCATTATGCATTTTTCCATAAATTTCAATCTTTGGTCATATAAACATTAATCCCCTTTACCACCATGTCCTACTTAAGTGTCTCCTGTTAGAATACACGGAATTTAGGAGCAAACCTTTGAAATGTTCTGTTGGCATGAATGACAGAAGGTTTGTCATGTCATATAATTATCATTAGGTAAGTCAAGTCATGGTCATGTCTCTTTTTTTCATACATAATTGTAAATTGTAACATGTCTTTTGAGATTACGCCTAATATAAAATAAAGTATTTTTAACACATTTCCAAATATTATTTGAAGAACCTAACATCTCCACCCAGGTCTTTCCTCCTACTCTTTCCAGGAAATCTCAGTTCAGCAATTCTTATTGGGTGATTAATGTCTCAACATTAAACATGACCAAACCATCTTAACCTATGCTCCCTCATGTTGGCATTAATTGACGCGACTTCCCTAATACACTCATTCCAAATTTTATTCTTTTTTTATTACTCCACTCATCCATCTAAGTATTCTCATTTCTAACAATGCATTCGTTGTTCCTCTATCTTTTTAATAAAAATGACACACACACATGCTCGTGTCAACCCCAGCCCCAGGACATATATTAATAAAAATGAATGTATATTTAAATTTATACATGCACTTCTGAGCCAATCAATCTGGTTAAATGATAAAAAAATGTCAGCTGTGTTATAACGGAAAACAAATAAAATTTCGGAGATCTGTATCAAACTTCAACATTGAAGAGATTTTTAGTAACAGTTGTTCGGATTTTTATAAATACCCTATGGTATGTAAAAACTAATATTTTATCAAGCATGAACTCTAAATAGAAATGGTGTTAAAACAATGGAACTTTGCTTGAGAATACGAAACAATTCACAGAACATCCCAACTATTTAGCAAGAAATGTAAAGAGACAACCAGTTAGATGCAGGCTTTAGAATCTACCAGATATTGAAGAGTATCAACACAAACAAAGCTATGCACAATGTTAGCAAACAACAACCTCACGGTGGCATATCTCCAAATATTCTAATATTTAAACTTGGATCAATAATTAAAGGGTTTATGGAGTATTTATTTATTTATTTATTTATTAACGGGATACCACCCAATTTAATATTACACAAAGTATTACAAGTATTATATAGTGATACAATAAATATAAAGATACAGTAAATATGTATGAAAAAAAAATTTTGGCGATGCAGCTATATAAAAAAAAAAACAAATATTAAAATAATATAAAGCACATAGCAAATATAAATCACATAAAATTACAAAAAATTTTTTAAACACTGTCTACAGACATTTTCTGAAGCACACAGCAACAAATCAAAGTCTATTCTATTTCCATTTAGAATGATTCTACTCAGTGGAGAATGCCTACCAAAGTTACAGCGATGAAATTTAATTGCAAAATTTTGAGATGTTCTAGTAACTCTAGAGGGAACATTAAAGTCAATTAGAGATAGTAGATCATTGCAATTAATTTTTAAATTCAGTAGTTTATGAAGAAACAAAACATCAGCATACATCCGTCTGGAAGATAGCCTAGGAAGGTTTAATGTATTTCTAATTTCTGAGTAGGAATGGTCGCTTAAAGGTTTGTGTAATTTAAAACTTAAGTATCTATAAAGTAAATGTCAACTATGTAAACCTCCTAAAATGACTGTAACCTACAGTCAATGGGTCAATGGGCTGATCAACCATTATTATCAAACATGACATAATATATGAGACTGGTTTCACAAATAGAAGCTGATTTAAAATACCAACCTAAATAACCTAGAATACCACACACCCAGCTCATAGTGGAGCCTATATAATCAAGAACAATAAAAAACTAATTCTTTACAGCAGACAGAAACTGTCAAATTCCTAACCATGCAATATACTTTGACCAAAAATTATACTGAAAAATACACATTAATCACAACATTTATTATAATCTTCACAAATTGTAAATATATTGGGAAGTCAAAATAAAAAACATGTATATTTAAATTTGTTTTATTAATTTTTTTTACAAAGTTTTAAGTTGGGAAGATCATTCACGACTCTATATTATAATGAGGCATGTTCCACAAAATTCATGAGGTTCATTAGAATACAAACTAATCTGCATTTATGTTTTATGGACCTTAAGAAGACTTTTGACAGTATCATTAAAGGATGTTATCCATTTATTGTATGCAAGAGAGATACTTCTAGGAATAATTAAAACGATTCGAAATATCTAAGTACTACAATACTAGAACAACACATTAAAAGTAAAAGAAGCACTAACTGACCCAATTGAAGTTGGCAATGGGATAAGACAGACGGATTCCTGAGTCCTATATTGCTTAACCTCATCATGGATGAAATAATAAAAAAAGTAAAAACTAAACTTACAACAACTGCTATGCAGACTATACAATACTAATCTCTCCAAGTGAAGACGATTTACAATGCGTATGCTGCACTAATTTAATATAACCTCTAGAAATTGAACATGTTAATTTCCCCAAAAAGTACCAAATGCTTAGTTATAACAGCAAATCTACTAAGATGTAAAGTAGAGCTAGAGGGTCAAATAATAGAACAAGTGAGATGGAGTTTAAATAGCTAGGCATTACACTATCTAGCTATGGAAAGTTTGAAACAAAAGCAGGATATCAAGCGAATAAAGCAAACAGAGCTGCAGGTTGCCTGAATGAAACAATATGGAGAAATAAAAATATCGGAAAAGAAATAAAAGGAAGACTTTAAAAACAGTCATGAAACTAATAATGAGTGCATTCAATATGCAGCAGAAATACTGTCTGATTCAGAGAGGAAAAAAGTAATGCTAGAAACAGCAAGTCATGTCTACAAAAAAAAAACAAGTTTTATTGAATCTCATACATAATTAGAAATTAAAGAAATACCTCTAAAATACACAAAACAGAAATAACCTTACTATTAAATTTTTTAATCTACATATTTATGCAGTTTGGAAAGATGGCGTTATTCCAAAAAAGTTGCATTTTTCCAACAAATTTTCACAAAATTGCTTATTGTAATCCACTTCTATTATTGTTACTTTTTTCGTTTTTTCAAAGTCAGGATCAGCAACACAAAACAGGGCCTTTGATTTAACAGAAAAATACATCTGTAGTTGCACTTGGGCCATGTATTTTGCTGCAACTTTATTTCCTGGGCGATATATCTTTCCATGGCTTTTTTGGATGTTGGACATTTTACTTCAATACTGAACGTAGTTGTTTCACCATCTGGTGAAGCTCCCATGACAGGGTATGAGCCATTTAACTTTAGTCCACCACTTATTTATTTTTTATGCCATTTATCTTTTCGACTTCCTTTAAAACATGGCTTTCCAAGGATCTACCCCTTTGCATAGCCTCTGTGTCCCTCAATTTAGTTGCTCCCAATATGGTCTGAGTTAATGCTCCATCAAAAGTGTTACAATGTGCACATTCATATGCTTTTGAAGCAGTGATCCTTCCATACCTTAACTCGTGCCATAATGGGCAATCATTTTGATTCCTAGTTGCTAATTCAGCTTCTTTGCACACATCTACTGTCATTACACTTTTACAGTAATCTATAAAATCGGGAAGGGTTGTAGCTTTACTTGACGACTGTAGATGATGCATAGATAATTTTTCCACTTTGTTTGGCTCTTTATAAAATTTCATCAAATGATTTTTTGTGTCACCAACCATTGTGCAATTGTTTCTAACTACTGTGAGGATCTTTCAGCATCCAAAGCTACTGGCACAAGTTTATGTTTAGGTCTACTACAAATGTCCTTAGCTTTTATAAACCGCAGGCTAGTACCAATTGACGATAACTTTGATTTCTTCCAATAGCACTCTATACTAGTGGTAGGTGGGTCTTCACTACGCTGATGTAGCCATGCCAAAAAAGCTATAGAGTACTTACATCCACCTAAAATAAACAAAAGAAATATTAATTGACTGATGTTTATTTTATGCAAATCTTATTTTAAAATTTTATTATGTGCTAGAGAGGGAAAGCTAAGCGCCGGTAGAGAAGATAGATATACCCCACCGACCCGAACTGCACCAAGTTACGCTATTTTTCGGACCTGCCTATTCTTATTGTATATCTATGGTTAATAAGTTAAACAGTTACCTAAATGTGCAGCACAATCTTCACATTGCACAGAGAGAGAATATTTCTTCCTTTCATTGCAAGTGCAAATACCTGAGTAACATTTCTGTCGTACTTTATGCTCAGGTGTAATCCGAGCTTTAACTGTACATATGTCTCCATCTCGTCTCACTTGAACATATCCAACTGCCGAATCACCATAAGATTCTCGTTCAGATCTAAAACAAACAAGTACTTAATTACTTTAAGAAAATTGTCCATGAAAATCCTATTTCTATCTGATACTATCCCATCATGACATATATTATAATATATCTAATATTTGCAAGAAGTATTATAAACGTAATATATTTGAGTGAACTTTACTATCATATTAATACACAATACATACATTATTATGATATAAATAGAGAAAATTTTGGAATGATAAGTTAATGGTTATGTATAGGTTATGTTTTGGTATATTATAAACTGCATTTATCCGTGCATTTCTGAATAAAAATCTATTGTATGGACTAAAATATGTTATGTAACATTATAATTACCTTGCAGCTTTCACTCCTTTAATCTCTGGCTCGTAAAATCAGGATTTGATGCAAAATATTGTGTCATCATAAATGCATCTATTTTCGGAAGATTGTCCGATTGTGCCTTCACATAACCAGTTTCAGTCATTTTCTTAGATTCACCAAAAAGCCTATAAGTCTAGGTTCACTATAAATCACCAAGAAGTAAATATAAACAGTTTTCTCACAAGAAATATATCATAAATATACACAAATGTAGTTGACTTTATCAGGTTAAAATCCAATGTCATGTTAGTAGGTAGGGTCATTTGACGTCACATTTCGTTTGACCAATGGTGGCGCGTTTTGCAAGTTTGAATTTGCCTCGCTTATTTGACACTTTTTATATAATATTTTATGGGGTTTAAATAATAATGAAATAAAAAAATACTTTCTACTGACAAATTAACGATAATAAAGATTCGAAAAAAAAATATTTGGGACAAATATAGATTTAATGCATATTCCCTATTGCTTTGTTGATAATTAAATTGAGGTGAATACATATGATTATTTGAAAACTGTTTATTAGGATTAAATATAGGACGGTTAAAATTTGGTCTTTGATTATTTTTATTTGTAGGCCTATTTGTCGTTATATTTTGTCTTTGTGGTTGTCTGTCTACTTGTCTTAAATTAATTTGTTGCTCCATTAAAGAATGATTAACAACTAAGTTTGTAGCTTCTTCAATATTTTTTGGTTTATTTAACATTAGCAACGTTCTTAATTCTGCGTGACAGTTAGAAATTAAGACAGTTACTGCTGTAACTTCATTTTGATTTATTAAAATTAATTTAGTATTTGGTTCGATATCTGTATCTGAATTAATTTTTAAATTTAGTCTCATTTTTATCATTTTTAATCTTTCTAAAAAATCTGTAATATTTTCATTTCTTTTTCTACTTAAATAGATAAATTGTTGATGCAACACATATCGGTCAACTTTGTCACCAAATTTTATTTTTAAGGCATTTTTTACTTCTGGTCATGTATTTAAATCAGGCCTGCAGAGCAAAAAATCACCGGCTTCTTCGATAATTTTAGAGCAGATAGAAGCAAATACTAATTCGCTAAGACTATTGTCTTGTGTTTGGCCATATCTGTCATAAAATTTATCAACAGAATTTAAAAAGGAATCTAAATGTTCGCTTCGTCCAGCAAATGGACGGATTGTGTTTGCAATTTCTTTAGCTGCTTGATTAGTAGCCATATTATTATCAATTTCAATTTCAGTTAAAAGCTTCTAGCAAAGAATTAAATATATAGGCATAAAATAAGTAAAATAAAATAGTATATATAAAAGTAGTAAATTCGGTAGATTAGAAAAATATTTAAATTTTACAAATAGTAAGTTTAAAAGGAAAAGAAATAAGGATTTGAACTCAACACTTACTTGATCAAGAAGTCTTCAGATTCAGCCTAGGTCTTCTTTCCAGATGAGTGATTGAAACCAGCGACGAAAGGACACTGTACTGTAAGCCAATTCGCCTTCAGGAATCCTACTGGACTGTGCCACTTAAGTTTTACGAGTTAAATTACTTTTTAAAAAACAATTTTATTAACAAGGACTAAATACAAGGATAATGACTATACATAATCTTAAGCAAAAGTGGATTTATGTTTACATTTACGTCTATTTATATGTTTCTATTAATCTAAGTACATAAAGAATGTTTATGATAGAAAGTACAATCATTACTATAATGATACTATTAACCACCACATTTTTAGATACATAACTCATGGCAACTGGATCTTCTTTTTCTGTTTTCTGTCGTATCTCTATACAATTTGAATAGGATCGGTACCAACGAATGAAGACAATAATGTAACTGTTTTATTATTATCTCTCCAGAAAACATTACTTATATCTGTACCTTCATAATCTGCTACAAATTCTTCAAAAGTTGCTCTGGGTAATTTATTCAATTCTGCTTCAGTTGTCAGTTTTACAGCATGGAATTTGATTTCTGCGTACTGTTCCATGACTATAAATTCCTTGTTTCGCCAAAAACCTAATTACAGGTACGGATGTATATTATCATCAAAATACAAACTTGATAACAATTTCTAGGAATTTCCCGTGCTAATCTCACGACAATGTTGCTACTTGCACCCAAATCAGGTTCATTTTGTACCGTTTTGTTGGACCATTTTCCGTGCCAGTGTATATTTTAAATTTATAACAAAAACCTGAAACTTCAGAAAGCACAAAGAGCTTATATCTCCATTTGTGTGGTTTTGAGCGGCAAGTATTGCTTCATGTGGTGGCGAGCTTTTGTTGCACATATCTGCTCATCTATAGACAGCATTTCTTCCATTGGTATTGTTAAAAATTTTTATGATAGGGAATTTATAACAGGTCGTAATCTGTGTAATTTGTCACTGGCTGACTCAATCTGATTATCATTAAAATGTAAATTTAAGCGTATTTTTCAAATGACTTTTGACTCATAGCATTTGGACCATTGCTAATCCAATAGTATCATTCCAATACATTCTTATATTAGGTATTGAAAACTACAGAAGTTATTATATACAAATTCCCAAATATTTGTTCATCAATTTTTGTTATTTCAAAAGGTTTGCTGGATTTTTCTGAATGCTGTATCTAGTACTTTCTTCAATGATTTTTTTCTATGAGATCGTCATCGAAGAAATATTTAAAAAATTGGTATGGTGTCTGAAAATCTAAATTACATTTGGCAGAGTAGTATTCCGTGTAAATGTTGATGGTACGTTTCCAATCTTTTTCTTTCTCCATAACAACTCCTACATTTCACCACTTCAGATTTAGAAAAACCATTAGTAGAAGTCTTATTGGATTTGATAGCAGCTTCTTGCACTTTATCTCCACTGCCACTGAGTTATCCACGTTACAGTATCCGTTTAAGTGATTATGTTCGACATCAGATACCATAATCTTCATTTCATTGGTGCCTCGCTGATTTTAAATATTTATCCAACAGATCCGCAGAAATAGGTACAGGTATATTTTAGATTGTCCAGTTTCATCTTTGTCGTCACTAAAATCATCTAATTCATCTTCACTGCCACTGGGTATGTTTACTAGTAAATCAAGTAAACGGTCGTTGTCTAATTCATCCAACCGAATTGTTTTATATCCATCTTTATATAAAAGAAACATCTGCAACACAAAAAATGACAATATCGTTGAAACTATCATTTTTGCGAACGTATTATAAAATGTTACAACTCTTATATTTTTTTGTGCAATTATGTATCCGAAAGCGCAGTGATTCAAATATGAATCGACTGTTATTTTTCCAATTTCAAAATAAGTAAATATATTCTTCAATTATAATATCAACTAACATTCTTTTAAAGTTACAAATAGCTCAATAATTTTTTCGTACTCACCCTGGTAATAATTAACAAGTTATTGCAAATAAAACACACAAAAGCACAAAAGTGTAACCATTTACACTGAATAACTAAGAATATTGTGCAGCCACCGATATCCTAGATCTGTTGCCAGATAGATGGGTAGTACATAATTGGATCAAGTCGTTTTCTAAGCTTAAATTTTATTGAGGATACCGTGGAAGCGAAAAACCAGGTGATGCAAATATGCATCGCTACGCGTTGTAGGATTAAGATATAATCCTTATTTAAATTCAGAAAAAAACTATGATATCGTCTCATATACTTTATCGTCATAAAGAAATACTCATTAAGTACGCATTTCAGTAAATGACAGCTTTACCACTGTTTAATGTTTGTTGCATTTTATGCAACCATAATACACATAATCAACAACCACTATAATCAGCCATATAATATAGAAAAAATAACCATATAATGTAGATTATGCTATTTGTTGATTGAGATACGTGGTGATCTCTTCCAGAAACAGGTACAAGAAATGTAAATGGTCCATTACTGTAATGTATACTTAATGACTTTTTGTTGTTAACATATGA
The DNA here is from genome assembly GCA_918026665.1 of Diabrotica balteata. Classification (NCBI taxonomy): domain Eukaryota; kingdom Metazoa; phylum Arthropoda; class Insecta; order Coleoptera; family Chrysomelidae; genus Diabrotica; species Diabrotica balteata. The sequence goes on along the minus strand of CAKJVB030000082.1, from coordinate 36,387 downwards.
CACCGACAATTGAAGGGGTGGCTGCAATAACCAGGTAGCTCCGTATTTTAAAATTTGTGGGAAATCGAAAAAAACCTCCCAAAAATTCAAAATTAGTTTATTTTTTATTATTTTTTTTTCCTGTGGTGAAAGCATGTAAAGAAAAAGTTTTTACGTAGTTTTTGTAAATATTGTAAATATCATATTTAATAAAATAAAAAAAAATGGAGCTGCTTTGCCAAAAATATACAAAAAAAATAGTTTTAGGTTTATTTATATGTTATTTGGATACAAAAAGTAAAGAAACTAAATAAAATGTCCTTATTACATTAATATCAAAATACAAACTAATCAGTGAATATGAAAACATAAAAAACAGGTAATATTCTTCTTAGGTTACTATGTTCATCTTCAGTTTCGGAAGTTTGGCATTCTTCTGGTTCTACAGGAACAAGTTGTTGGTAGTACCACATTTCAGCCTCGCCAACATACTGTCTGGCCAATTCCATGACATTTAATAGCTTATCCCTTTTCAAAGGCAACGGTGCATTATAAACCTTATTGTGTACTTGTGGAAAAATCGGTACACAAGATTTCTTTAAAAGAACGAAATCCTCAGTCACAAAACCATTCACTGACTCTGAGCACGTAACAGTCTCTCTATGTGTATCACTAAATTCGATAACTTTATATTTCGATATGGTAAATTTTGCACCAAAACTATTTTTAATATTGCTTTTCTTAAAAAATGGCTCAAGAACTTCTTTATAGTTTAGAATCATATCTTGTTTAACAGTTTTCACAATAAACTTCTTACTGGTATTTGCTATCATGCGACTCCATTCCTCTGGCAGATAAACTCTTTCTTTCTTTCTTTTTCTTTTTCCACCAGAGCAAACGACCTGTCGCAGGCAAAAAACTATGCCCAGGTTCGGGATAACGATGTCTTATTCTCTTGAATCTTCCATGCAATAGAAGAGATTGCCAAAAGTGAACAAGAACGGAGTTCTTGTTCTGCGCAGCGCAGTTGTCACTATAAACGTAAAGGGTTGTTACCTGAGGATCAATGTAGTTATTAATAAAATCGTGTAAGCAACTTATCACTTCATTTGGAGATTTCCGACCCGTTATTTCATCGAAAACATAAAAGTAACTCTTCGAAACGCTGCCCTTATGGATACAAAATGGATAAAACCACAACTGGCGCTTGTAGAACACGTCACCAGAAGGAACATGTGGCAGGGGCATGTTTTGTTCAAAATCAAATGACATGACTTCAACTCTGGGATCTTCCTTAGCCAAAGCAGTTTTCTCTGTTAAATCTTTATAGAAAGTATCAGCTTTAGTCAGGTGCACTTTTTTTTCCACCTTCAATGTTTTTTGAGTTTCATCATCTTTGGCACATTTTATTTTATTGTCAAGGATGTTGCAAGTTTTGCAAGTATCTGTTCTAGGTGGCCAAAGGTTAAATTAAAATTTTCCACAAATACACGCCGATAATATGTGTATGAAACTTTTGGCTTAAACTCTGGTGTGTCTAATAGATTATGCTGTTCTGGTTCATATTTTTTTAAATACAATCTGTGCATAAGCCTTAAATTCAGTTCGGATGAAAGATATCTTCTGTTTAGTTATCATTTCTGCTATAATGGCTTTTTCTTCTGGAAAGCTATTTATATGATCCTCAATGGACTTGATAATTTGATCTGGGATTTTATTTGGTCTAGTTTCATGGCGCCCTCGCATGTCTTTCGGACCTACTATCTGTGAAGCCATATGAGTCGCTATTCTCTCACCCTGCTTTTCGTTATTGCGTGAATGTTCATAAATGCCGTTTTACACACTTTTTTCTCAAATATGCCTCTCTATTTTATATAAAAACGTTTGGCCTCTTGGAACTCCACCACCTCCTTTCGGTCGCCTTCTGTCAACGTTTCTCGTCTGTATTAAACCACCTGAAAAAAGAACAGAAAATCAATATTTCGTAAAAATCATTATTTCCGTCCGTACCAACAGGTATGGAAGGCTATTGGAATCGTCATTTTATTTGTTTAAATATCAAATAAACCTCGGAACCGAAATCTGCATACCCAAGAACCTATGAAACGATATATAACTAATACGTGCTTTCAGCGCCAATAATTTTATCCTTACCTAAATAGATATCTTGTTGCTCTTTATCACCTATTTCATAAAAAGACGTGAAAAATTTTATCAAGAGTTTCTTCGCTTATGCCTTCAAAACATTTGAACCGGCACTGGCATGGACCTCCTCTACTTCGTCTTTCCACTATGTTTCCTTTAACATTAATGTACTCTTCACCTTTAGATCTTCTTAATTTTCTCTGGTTTCGCTTCCACATATTCGGCTCCCTGCTCCTCTTTTTCGATTTTTATTTTCAACCAGTCCAGACGTAGTGGCAACATTGCTTGCAGCAACTTCGTTTACAGCATTCTCCTCACTTGATTCGGAATCAGGAATGAAATCCGATGACGAATCTTGAAACGTTCACTTTCACTTGAACTGAGATCACTTGCCATTTCAAATATAAATAATACTAAATTTTATTCACTACGAATTGTAAGAAAAGTGTGTATCTATGTATAACAACACGTCGATCTGAACTAAACTAAAACACAACGAGCACCTGTGCTTGCCCGACTAAACGAGTAAGTAACTAGTTCACGGCGGCGCATGAGAAAATGAACAGGACCGTATTACAAACTGTTTTAGAAATAGAATAATATTAAAATTATTGTATATTACATAAATTCAATAGAAACTAAACAAATACATGAAGGAATCAAACTTATTTTTTATATTCCATGCATAATTTTATATCTTTTCTATTATATTATTTTGTCAACAGTTAAGTTGCAAGAACCAGGCAGCTCCAGGAGCTGCCCGGTTCTTGCTACAAACCGAAAGCAAGTAGCTCCAAATATCGTTGGCCAGTTATGTGCCGTTATTAAGAGATATTTTTGTTAAGAGTAAGTCACTGAAAGTCTCATTTTCGTAAAAAAGTGTAGCTTCCTGTTATTGCAGCCACCCCTTCAATTACAAAATGGCTACTTTGTTTTTAAAATCTCATTATCTTTTTGCAAATACTTTTTATAGGTGAAGTTGTGTATAGCAGCTAAAAAGTTTTAGCTTTTCTAAAAAATAAATGTATCATCAAAACGCTAAAATTTAGAATTTGTTACCGAATGTTGGTGATCACTAAGGATAATTTTTATCTTAGTTGTAGAAATGCGGAAAAGATCAGTAGTTTTTTTTTTTGTTGAACCCGAACCCATGTCTGCAGTGATTGTCCTTGTGACGGGTAGCTCTTTTAGACAGCAGACTGAGTCAAACTCAAGTTTGACTTAAAATAAATATCAAAATAAAATTATATCCTAGACAATATGTATAAAATTTAATTGTCAATCTAGCGACGACGGTATCGACACACAAAATCGACGTATGACCCACAAATTGGAACGAAAATACGTTGTGTTAAGACACACGCTGAACAGAAGAAATGATGGGTTAGAGTGGATGGATCGATCAACACTTGCTCCGGGATGAGGGACTAATCAACACTTAGCCACAGAACAGGTCTGTCTCAGATCAACACTTTAAGACCAGTAAGGAACTGTCACTAGATCAACACTCTAGCAAAAGCGGTTGGTCCTCCGATCAATACCTAAGGCTAGTGGAGTTGTTCCTAGATCAACACTAACACTCTGATGGAACTCCGTACGGTTGCCTTCAGTCAACACCCAAAAGTCCGATAGATTTCCCAAAAGATCAACACTGGCGGAATTCGATTCTCTATAAAATAATAATAAAAGAAAAATAAAAACGTTACATAATTATTGATGGATTCGACCGTTACTTGATGGAAATTCATTTTATGTAACAATAAAACACTGAAAACGTTGTTTTTCAAAACTTCCACAAAATTTATTTAAAACTCTTATCACTACAGCTGTTTCTGCTATTACTTTTCTCAAGTGATCTATTTTTGGCATTCGTTTACACTTTATATATCGAATACCAGGAACCAGATATAAAACATATTAGATAGGATGTCTGAGGTGGACAGGGCATGTAATGGGATGTAACAAAATGATCCATCTAGAAAAACGCTCCTTGATAGACCCATTAGTCACGAGAAGAGGAAACCCAGAACAAGGTTTCTTGATAACATCGATGAAGACATGAGAAATATGAAATACGTGCTTGGCGGATGAAGGCAATGGATAGTGACGACTGAAAGAAATTCTTGAGGCGGCTAGGACCCACGTAGGATTGTAAAGCCAGAATGATGATGATGATACTGCATGGCAACACAAGACTCTCAATTGGGATTGCTGACCTGAGCCGTAGTGTATATATAGCCCTAGATAGCAACTTTATAGTTACTATCTAGAGCTTCCTGTAATACCAAGAAACATTAACAATGCTCTTAGCACTTTATTTGGAAACGCTGTACGATATCTAAATAAAATCCACAAGGATAAAGTTACTTTCCTGCAGTCGGCTTATACCATATTCACAAAAATTTTTATTAACCCATTCCTTTATAAAAGTTAAATTTATTTTAAAAAAAACTTTTACGGCTAAATCACAGAATGTTTTCTGACTAAATATTCCATCATCAGTACTGCTGATGATAGGAATATTTACTAATATTTAATGATTCATTTCATGACAACGTGAACTCACAAATAGGGTTACTGGTCCTGAGACGTAGTTTTCTAAACACCCTGAAAATTTTCTTCAGGTCGTTTCAATAATTGAAAAAAACATACTAATATTGGTACGACTCTATGGTTGCTGAGTACTGCTGGTTTGTATGTAGGACCTGGAACTCATAAAAGAGACAATAAAAGACGGCTATCAATCGAAGCCAATGCATGACTCTTTTTAATCCTAGTAACCTCTAAATATTTCTTTAAATTAATTTAGAACACTTGAAACATAGCTCTCATTAAAAGGCAATTCAAAAGGTTTGTTAGTAGTTAACTATATAAAAAATACTTGTGTTTTATCTCTCAATATTTAAAGATAACCTGCTACACCTCTTGTATATCATAAAAACAAGACCTAATAAAATGATTTCTTTATCATGTTCATTTTTCTCAACCAAAATTTGGCTCAAGTAAAGGAAGTAACTATGCTATCTTTGATTTTTAATCCTTTAAAATCCCATTGTTTTTGTCAGCTGCTCAAGCACTAATTATTCAAAGAGTAATAACTTCACAACTAAGTAAACTCTCTATAGAAACCAGCATTCCGACAAAGGCCAAATACTTTAAATTACAAGACGCAAAAAACAATTCCCAGAATTACTTTTCTTATTTGTTAGTTGTTCTCTACTCGAAACGTAATATTGACATTCCGCAGCGGCGCTGGAGACGTGTTACAAGTTGGTGATAGTTTCTTTAGAAGTAAGAAGTTTTAAAACTGTAATAACTTCTATTTTTAAAGAATTGTTTTTGTTGCGAAGTAAAAATCGGATAAGAAAAGAAATCTTTCGTGGCGGAAGTTATGTTAAAGGTGATAGATCAGCAGGATAGGAATTTAAAATGAAAAGAAGAAATAAATAAGTTTTTTGAGAATATTAGCCACATAGCTTATAAAACTGAAATTAGTACAGTAATCAGGAGAGCCGCCAAATGCCTCTAGTGCTGTTATATATAATTAGGAGAGCAATCCAAACTACGCCAAATCATATTAAAACGATAAGCTCAGAATTGTTTTTGATAAACTTTAGTTGAAGAAATTGAAACCATTAATTAAAAGTAATTTTTATTCACTATTTATCTATCTATCTATGTCTCTCTCATTCATCTTCATTTATTGTTGGCTTTTCTTTGTTTTTTTTGTATATTGGACCATTTTCTCCATTGGGTTTGCTTAATATCATCGCATCATATCATTTGCTGTCGACCCCTCAATCTTTTGACCTCGGCATTTGCCTTTCCCTGACTCTTTGTGTTTTCTTTAAGTTGTTCCTGGTGCATATCCATCTTTGAACATCATATGCTTGAGCAGGTATGTTCTTTTTACATCTCTTCATTAATTCGTTGACAATTTCGTTTCCATACACTCTGGTATATCGGGGAATTCATACAGGGGTGACAATTTTTTTTTTGCCTAGTTCATTCAATTTCACTAATTATTCATATACTAGTTTGGAGCTCATCATACGTGATTCTAGTACTATAAAAGATCAGAGATTATGACAATCTTAGATTATAAAACAAGCATCTGGTCTTCAAAATCCAACACAGCTATCAAGCTGCAAGATCAACAGGGAACATCACAGAAAAATTAAGAAATGCATATGGACCAAATACATACAAGACCAAGAGGAAAAAAACAATATCACAACTAAAAGATGGCAAAGTTCCTGACCTAACAATGCATATGCTGACCTCTTAAAGCTATTCTTACCGACGGTACTCAACACTATCAAAAATATTCAATGAAATATATTTAAACGAAGTAATACCACGATCATGGTTGAAGTCAACGTTTATTGCTATAACCAAATAAAACAAAATCCGTATCCTGCAATGAATTCCGGACCATCAGCTTAATCTGTCACATTTTAAAGTTATTGGTTTTTGTAGCGTAGTGGTACGAGAGAGGCTCTCTTTATCATACAAGTGCTATTTTAACGATGTAGGGATGTGAATATTTATTCATGCATCATTGATTACCATAAAGCATTTGATACAGTAAAAACACGACAAGCTGATGAAGATATTAACAAATATTGGATTAAACTGTGATCTAAGAATTATGAGCAATCTTTACTGGAATCAAACATCGTCCTTATCCGTACAGAGGCGGAAGAATCCGATGATATCAAAATGTCCGACAGGATAGATACTATCACCCTTGCCCCTTGCTTTTAACATATACTCTGAGAAAAATTTTCAAGAAGCAGTAGAAGATATTGAAGCCGGAATTCGAATTAACGGAGAATGTATCAATAACAGTAGACACGCGGATGATACGGTGGTATTCGCTGACAGTTATGAATCCCTCCAGGAGTTAATTAATAGAATCACAGAAGTAAGTCAGAGAAATGGACTATCTCTAAGAAGGAACAACAAATTCAAAGAATCAGTGTGAATGGTCAACCAATAGAAAGAGTAAAAAACATACACCTACCTTGGTACGAATGTCAATGAAAATTGGAACCATTCCGTAGAAATAAACCTAGGATAAAGAAAGCAAGATCTTCATGTCAAAAAATGGCTAAGCTATACAAATGCCACAATTTATCAGTACCCATATAAATTAGGTTACTACGATGTTATATCTTTCCTCTACTGTTGTACTGAATTGAGTCGTGGACTCTGTGGCTTTATTGTAGAATCTGGTGTCCTAAAAAATCCACATGAATTACACCAGAAACAGTTGCATTCAAGAAAGGAGAACGGTTTGGTGTGGCATTTCTTCATCGGGGATCATCGGATCCTACTTTTTTGAAGATGCTATGGGGCACACGTTAACTGCCAACAGTGCACGATACACTGCCATATTGCGGAATTGCTATGTCCAGAATTGAATAATTTTCCAGGTATAATCCAGAAATACATGGTTCCAGCAAGACGGTGCTACGCCACACACAGCGAACACTTCAATAAACCCCCTAACAGAAATGTTTCCAGCCCACTGATTTCACAAAATGTGATATTCGTTTCCCCCAAGATCCTCTGCCTTACCTACCCTTTAGATTTTTTTTGTGAAGGTATTTAAAGGACATCGTCTACGCTAACCCACCAGCCACCATCGAAGAGCTGAAGCAAAATATTCGCAACGCTATTAACAACATTCCAGTGAATATGTGTGAGCGCGTCTTTCTCAATTTGCGATCCAGATTGCAAGAGTGCTACGAGCGAGATGGTCAACATCTAACCGACGTGTTATTTAAAAAATAAAATTCGCATGTTGTGTGTGTCTATTTTCGTAATAAATGTTTTTCTAAACTAAAATCTACTCTGAGACACCCTGCAATCAAAAATTAATCCAATTTTTGTATAATTTTCAATATGAAAGAATGCTTTTAGTTACTCTCTACTCATCGATACTGCATAAGATTTATTTCATAATAAAGATTAGACTATCTACTTTCATAAACAGTTTTAAAAGTTTTCACAAGTTTTCACAAAATTAAGTAAAAACGAAAATACTGTGAGTATTACAAGCTAATGTATGAATTTGTCATTAAAAGCAATATCATCCAAATGTACAAAAATATTTGACAAAAACAGCATTTAGCAATAGAATTTGAAATACATTGAAGCTTCAAACACTTCCATTCATAACGGAAGTAACTTCTTTGTTGATTATGTTGAAGAAAAGTTGATTACTTTAAGTTCTTCAATTGTTTTTTTAAGTTTTCATTGCATTATTTTTTGTATTTTTATTATTTCTTGAATTCGCAGTAATTCCTATATTTATAATTAAAGAGATCATATTTATATAGGTATACATTAAATTCAAATTTTATACTTTAAAATCATTTAATATTTACCTGGAATATTAATTAATTACAATATTGAAGTAAGTTTTATTACTGAAACCACGCGGAAGAGGTAGATATTCAATGATTTTCAGGTATAAAATTTTAATTTAATATATTCCTCTATAAATGTTAAATACCTTTAATTATAAATAAAGGAACTAATGCAAATTCAAGAAATAATAAAAATGCAAAAAAATAATTTTAATGAAAACTAAAAAATAATTGAAGAACGTTAAAATTAAATCAATATATTGTTACTTCCGGTATAAAAAGAGTGCTACAAGGTTCAAGTATTTCAAATTTAAAGTGTAGGTTAAAAAACAAGTGCTATTTTTCAAATATTTTTTATTATTGGATGCATGGTGTTTAATAAAAAATTCATAAATCAGCTTGTACTACTCACAATATTTTAGTCTGTATTGAATTTTGTGAAAACTTTGAAAACTGTTTTAGTCTAGACGGATCTGTTTTTGGATTGGAAATTTTCCATAGGAAGCTATTTTTTTGCTGGAATCTCTCAGGATGTGCTCAATATCACGATATGCGCCAGTCGCAAACCCTGTGCTAAATTTTTTTATTTAACAAAATCTGAAAACATTAAAATTTCTCATTTTTTTGCTCCTATTTTCTTTATAATTCGGAAAATATTGATCCTAGAGAAAATTAATACCAAGTTAAAAGTTACGTAATTCAATTTTACACAATATTTCGTTCGCTAGAAATTGAAAATTTAATATTTATTGTTGAAAAAATAGCCATAATTGGAAAAAACGTACAAAAAAATGAAGTTAATCCTTTAAATGTTTTTGACTTTCTAAACTTAACTTACAAGCTCCATATTCCGCCTAGAAAAACTTTTTAATATTTTAAAACGTGTGCTAAATTTTGTTAAGATCGTCGATAGGTTTTGCATAATAATGTGCAATCCAGCCTACTGGAAAAAAATCGCAAATTTTCAAATTTATAGTAGGCCCTAAATAAGGCCTTCAGATAGTTGCAAACGTATAAAGGAAGACTCAAGCTTTCAAACGCTTTTTGTAAAATTCAAATCGGTTCACTAGGAGAGCCTAGAAATTTTTTAAAAGTTTTAAACATTTTTTAGGCTTATAAACAAATTGAATAACTTTACGAGCTTTAAACATATCATTTTCGAATCAAAATATATCTCAAATCAAATAGTGTCATTATTATGATAAAACTGCAGAAATTAATTATTTTAAAAAGTTTTGATTTTTACAAAATAAAAAAAATGGTTCGCCTTTGTTTTAACAATTCAAATTATTTATTAACAATTTAATAAATACATATTTGTTTACCTAAAAGTAACAATATATAATAACAGTAATAATTTGAATTGTTAAAACAAAGGCGAACGAATTTTTTTTTTTTTTTTGTAAAAATCAAATTTTTTAAAATAATTAATTTCTCCAGTTTTATTAAATTATTGAATTTGTCTATAGCCTAAAAAATGTTTAAAACTTTTAAAAAATTTCTAGGCTCTCCTAGTGAACCGATTTGAATTTTACATAAAGCGTTTTTGAAAGCTTGAGCCTTCCTTTATTTAAAAAAAAAATCGCAACTATCTGAGGGCCTTATTTAGGACCTACTATAAATTTGAAAATTTGCGATTTTTTTTCCAGTAGGCTGGATTGCAAAATTATTATGCAAAACCTATCCGACCGATCTTAAAAAAATTAGCACACGTTTTAAACATATTAAAAAGTTTTCTAGGCGGAATATGGAGCTTGTAAGTAAAGTTTAAAAAGTCGAAAACATTTAAGGATTAACTTAATTTTTTTTGTACTTTTTTTCCAATTATTGCTATTTTTTTCAACAATAAACATTAAATTTTCAATTTATAGCTAACGACATATTGTGTAAAATTGAATAACAAAACTTTTAACTCTTATAATTTTTCCTCTAGGATCAATATTTTCCGAATTAAAAACGAAAATAGAGCAAAAAAATAAGAAATTTTTCAATTGTTTTCAGATTTTGTTAAATAAAAAATTTAGCACAGAGTTTGCGACTGGCGCATATCGTGATTATCGATATTGGGCCATCCTGAAGCAGCAAAAAAATAGCTTCCTATGGAAAATGTCCATTATGGTCTGAATTTTTACAGATCCCGCTTAGTCTAATGAAAGTAAATAGTCTAATTTTTACTATGATATAACACGTATGCGGATCGATGAGTAGAGACGAACTAAAAAATTCGTTTATATTGAAAATTATATAAAATAATGGATTATTTTTAATCGGAGTTCTAGAAGGGTAATATTTTAAAAATTGGTTCAATATTCAGCACTTAATTTCCTCTGGCATATTTATAACTACCTCTTTACAAAAATCACTTGAAATATAAAAATAAAAAATCACAAATCGTACAAAAATGTGTACAAAAATCTTAAAACTAAACGCAGCTAAAACGTGTTAGGAAGTGACAGGTGTCAAATTTTGTTTGGTTAGGTATTTGGGGAGGAGATATTGCGAGATGACGTCACATATAGGTTTGCACCTCTTCAGGACGTGGTTTATTTGTTTGTTTGGTTGATGGTTTTTCCTTTTCTGGCTGTGTGGTTCTACTGGTGGTTGGTTTCGTGGACTTGTCGGCGAGGAGCGTCCTGGACAATCAGACAATCATAAAAGGCTTGTTGAGTTAACTGTCCTTTTCAGAAATCTTTTTTGCTAAAAAATATGTTTATGAATTAAGAAATTTATCACGCGGATCGCGTAAGGCAGCTGTGGCTGTAACCTCTGCAGCAGACAGGTATCATTGTGCAATGGGATTAGAAACCGCAGAAAACCGATCAATGCGACGGTAGTAGAGGGGAGTTGCCTCCATGATGTCAATGTTTTTCATCAGGCATTCGTTGCTGACAAGGGCCATAAAGGAGTTTAGGTTTAGGTTTTCTTTTGAATTACATTGCCGATGGATGAGCAGGTAGTTTTTCAGTATATTTTTGGGCTCTGAAGTTTGGCCACGGATGGTTTTGATTGTATAACTACTGCTCAGAGAGGAGAGCCTCTTATTGATGGGCTGGATATTCGACAGGTAACGAATAATGGTGGAGGGTAGTCACGTCGTTTGTTGTTCACTCTACGCAGGATTCCCCTTTCCAGTTTCAGTAGTTTTAGTGGGTGTAGGTGTACACCACACACAGGTTCTAGTGTAGGAGGCGGCGCATCGCCATGTAATGTTGGATCTATCACCGCCCTAATGAATGTTTTGTATGTATGTATAAGTGTACGTGAGTGTGTCCTTCCGAACTTTCCACAAAGAGCATTGAGTAGACCGACTCTGCTCCTAGCCTTGTTTCAGGCTATGTCCAGATCGGTCCTCCAGTTTAGTGTTTGTGTAAACACCACACCGAGGTACTCCAATCTGGTCGAGGAGCTGTAGTGGGTCCCCCCAAAGTCTAAGGTCGTTTCTTCTGGTCTTAATCGGTATGATGAATCTGCTGCGACTGGGGTGTCTTAAAGAGAATCATTAGTGTTTTATTGGGTTAGGTGTTACTCTCCATCTCCTGCACCACCTTCGACCAGGTTAAGGTGATTTTGAACACACCTAAGTACTATATTTACGTCTCGTGATGTTATTACGAGAGCGGTATCGTCTGCGTAGAGCAAAGTGGTTGTTTTGGTGTATCGTGGGTTGGGAAGTCACTGTTGTATATATATATATATATATAATATATATATATATAAATATATATATATATATCCGGTTTTTTAGGCGTTATGCCTGTCCGGTAGGGATCTATGGAGGAGTATCACCGAGCCGCAAGCCCGTATCTCTTGCCGTACTGCTCCACCATAGGCCGATCAGATCCAGCATATCCTAGTCTAAGCCGCAAATTCATCTAGAATTTTAAACTGCTGCGTTAGACTTTTTGTTTTCTGTACACCGAGCTTGGCTCGATCCCACATCCACTAAACCATTCGACAGTGAAGCGAATGAGAGGCAGCCGCACAGCCCGCTGAGCTATCTGACCGACACTGTTGTATATTGTGTATAATATAGGAGCCAACACTGAACCTTGTGGTACTCCTGCTGTAGGAGTAAAAGAATCTGAGAAATGACCTCGCACTTTCATCGTAATTAGACGTGAAGTCTAATGAAAGAGAGGGGCAGGCCGATGTTCAACAGTTTTCTTGGCCAGTCCAGCATGTCAGACTTGGTCGAAGGCTTTTTGAACATCGAGAAAAATGCCCAAGGACACTTTGCCGTCGTTTGTTAACTTTGTGTAAGATGTGTAAGAAATTGGGGACAAGAAATCGGTAAGAAAATTCTAGTTTTTTGGTTTTATGTTTGGTTGTAATACGAGGCTGGGTTTTACTGGGAGACCCGAGGGTAGGACTGGTAACTTTTTTGCATTTTTTTGGGTCCCAAAATTGACATTTTCAACAAAATTCAGCTTGTTCCTATAATTTTTAGAGTTAGTGGAATTTTATCGACTATTACCTGTTTATTGAATCCCTGAAAAAAAAATAAACATGTATTTATTATATTAGAGGAGAAGGTGGTAATATGGACCCCCATTTTGATTTTTTATTGTAAAATTGATATTATTAATAAAAAACAGAGATTGTTAGCTAGTTACGATATGGTGTTAGTTACCGAACACATTGTAATAGTTAAAGCGGTTTAAGACTTCATTTTACATTTTTTTTAAATAATTTTTTAAAAGTTGACACATTCATCAGAAAACGGAATGTGCAGTTAATATGGTCCCCATGGTGTTTGTAATATGGACCCCCTTATTAATTTAAGGAAATATTGGCAAATTCTGAAAATTATAACTGCATTGAACAAAAAACCTTTTTATTATACATAAGTAGATAGAGTGTATATAAGTTGATACAGCATAATATGTATGTATAGGTAGATATAGTCTAGTCTACAAAATTAAAATGTCCTACATGGTAATAATGGACGAACGACGACAGAAATCGCAGACGTACTCATCCTTCTCTGCCCCTGCTCATTCATTATGTGCCCACAGTGAACACATGAGACACTGAACCCATAGTTCCCCCCGCACGCTGTTGGTGAACTTTTCATCACAAAAAATACATGATGCGTCATCTTGGTTTGGTTGAGGCTCTCCAACTGATAGATCAAAAGGTGATTCACCGGAGCAAGTGGAGAGCTGCATCTCGTCATCATCATCATCATCATCATCGTCGTCGTCACTGCTGTCAGCTGGACGTTTGTGTTTAGGGTTGTTCTTCTTTGATTTTCCAGCGTTGGCACGTGGGGTACAGTCAGACTTGGCTGCTTGTCCTTTAGGGCTAGCTGAGGCCCAGAACAAGACGGTATTGGGTTATCAAACGTCACAGCGCTAGTTTGAGGTCCGGGACAAGATGGTATGGGGTTAACAAACGTCAAACTTCGAGTGACACTTGTTGAAGCACCTCTTCCAGTGCCTTTCCCATTGCCACGGCCATTGCCACGGCCACGACCACGACGACTTGCAGCAGCTTCTTTTTTTGCCAGAAAATCTTCTAGCTCTCTTTTATAAGGAGAACTAGTAATGACGTTTGCGATGCAGGGTTTTTGTCCACGGTTTGATTTTTTCTTTTTTTCTGGAACGGGGTGAATGTCTTTAGGAGACACAGCGAAGGTTGTTGGTGGATGAGGATTGACTTCAACTGCAGGAGTGTCATGCAGTCGGTTATCAGTGTTCTCAGCCTGATTTTCGTTTGGTGCCTCCTCCTCCCCTGCAATGAATTCATGGTCTTGAAAAATATTTCTTTCCAGGGGGTAAATACCTGTGACCCAGAATCCATTTACAGCGTTTACTCCTGTAGTACATCGGAGGTACGCCTTTCCCAAAAAGGACGCAATATCGTAAGGCCCAACAGGTCTACTTTCGTGAAGCATCCACTGTCGGATATTTTCACTGTAGTGAGTCTTTAAAGCTCCCATAAAAGTGCGGTCTAGTGGTTGCAATTTATGTGTTGTGTGGGATGGTAAGGACAATATCGTGATGTAATTTTTCCTTGCCAAATCGATCACATCAATGTTTCTTGTGTGCGAAAAGTGACCGTCAAGGATAAGTAGTATGGGCGAGGTCTCTGTTGGTTTTTTTTTTCAATAAAATGAGCTAACCAGTCTCTAAACATATTTGATTGAACCCACCCAGACGGGTAAGCTCTTCCAATTGACCCAGGAGGAGCTCCTTTCATAAGAAGATCAGACATGTTTATCCTTGGGAAAATCAACATCGGAGGGACATAAGATCCTCCTGCACTCATTGAACATATACTGTGACCAAAGATCCACGTTCTGCCGCAGTTAGAGAACATATTTGGCGTTTACCTTTACTGGCAATACCTTGTGGTATTTTTGTCTGAACTACACTCAGGCCCGTTTCATCCACATTCCAAATACGGTCACCTGGGTATTTGTGTTTTGAATATTCGGACTCCAGCAAGTCATAAAAGGCATTAACTCTTTCACGAGTAAAACCTTTTGCACGAGCATATGATGTTCCAGTTGGCTTTCGGATTGACAACTTGTCTTTGTGTTGTCTAAGGAAATGGTCCAACCAAGCCCTGCCAGCAATTTCGTTTCTAAAGTTGGTTTGAATCCCATTTCTAATTGCTAGTTGGTAAGCCATTCGACGAACATCCAAGCGAGTGAACCCGTAAAATTTTGCCTCCATATACTTCAGGTACTCACTAGTTCATTTTCCAGTTCTTCAGGTATAGCTGGTTTCCTACCTAGCTTTTTTTGTGTGAACTTCAGTGGCTTCAGATGTACTTGCCTCTTTAACATATCTTCTTAAAGTGGTCTTAGGCACATCAAAATGTTTAGAAGCCTTTTTGACACCCATTTTCTTTTCAGTGACAGCTGTTACTGCTTCTTTCATTTTTTCCTTGTCCCAAATTTGCCTGTTTCTGGCTGGTTTAGGTGTTAAGCTGATTCTAGGCATCTGAAAAATAAAAAAAACCACAAATATTGAAACCTAGGGGGACCCCCTAGGAGGGGGAGGGGGAGGAAATATTGAAACCTATTGAAAATATTACCTAGGGGGCCATAATACACACATCTCCAAGTTTAAAACACGTGGTTACAAGATAAAATGTAAAAGACTTAGAACATTCTAGTCTGTGTTAAACTGTAGGTAATAACCTCTAATTCATATGCACGATACTTAGAACTAAGTTATTATTAGTTATGGTAAGTTAAAATCAAGAAATTTACATACCTTTCAAAGTTTTGAAGATTGACCAAAACACAAACTACTGCACAATTACTGAGTGACTGCACTTAATGGCTCACAGCGCTCCTACCGGCCAGTTGGTATACTAGTGAACTAGTTCCAGCGTTCTCCACTAGATTTCAGCACTTTGTTATTAAAATACGGAGGGGGGCCATAAAATATGCAGGGGCCATATTACCACCTTCTCCTCTATTAATAGAGCCTATCGGCAATCTCAAGGACTACAATACGACCATTATTGCTACGAGTTGTAGCTAATCGTTTAAGTCCCAGCCCAACCTCCATTCTACAAACATACAGACAAATTGAAAAATCTGGAGGGCAGGAGGTTGTGTAGTAAATTTAAATATTTCCGTGCAGTAAAATTTCCTGTATGAAAAACGAACCGACTGTATGTGACCTAATGTTTCTACACATCCACATTTATTTCCTGTGGAGTTTCTTAAGAAATACGAATCATTCTTCACTACGGCGATGCGAGCTCTCATACATTAACTTTAACTAGCAACTTTGGATTTGGAACACCAGTTTTTTCTGATTTAGCACCAAGTGACTATTTTACTTCTGTCTATTACAAATAAATTGATTAATCAACATTTATAGACATATAAATAAGTGGGTTAATGCGTTTAAAACCAAAAAAATCCATTTTCAATGAATAAATATCTGTTTTTCCTTCTTTGTCTCTAAAGGTAAGCAAAAAACCTCGTATATTCCATTTTATAGCCTTTTACTAATCAACGCAACGTGCCGTTTGTTACGCGTTGAGAAGGCATAAACATGACCGTTGCCTCGACGGAATCGCTATACACATAAATATTAAACGATCAAGTTGAAAACAAAAACAAGCAACGAGCTCATCTGCATACAAATCTAAAACGCGAGTTTTGTCTTTATTTTTAGATGCACTTTCGAAAACAATGAGAAGTGTCAAATGTGGTGTGATCAAATCGTTAGAGCCGCAGAACCCCCGAGGCAGGTAGAGCAATTGTTCGCGTTCTACCATTGCATCTGGTCTAAGGAGAAGGGCGGCGAAGAAGTCATCATGAGATTGGAAAACCAGCGACAGTATACATTCGATAGAGGCTCTTTGAAAATGAGGTAGGTTTTTTAGAAGTAAAATTAACATCGCTAGTAATTATACACTGGAATAAACGGTGATAAAAACTATACATTTTTGTTAGAATTTTACACAAAATTAAAATTGAATTTAAAAAAAATGTTTTTTTAATAAGAAAACCGATCTCAACTTTCTCAATATCAAACAACTCACGATTCGTTTTGGTGTTAGCGTAACTCACGTGAAAAAGATTTCGAACTCAATCTAGTTATTATATAAATATAATACAGTCCTCTCTATCTATAACGATATAGACCGAGAATTTTTATCATTATAAGGAGAGATCGTTATACAGAGAAAGACAAAAATCGTTACTGTAATAATAATCATACTGCACTAAATAACCTATTGTAATTTAAAAAATTGGTTAAACAGTTATGAATGAATTAACACTGTATACAGATTGAACGAAATAAATTCGGAACATACGAAATATTATGTATTTCTGCTCAATTCTGCTGTAGCTGTTGACCAACAAAAGGTTGTCAAATAATTCTATTATAAAAATCCAATACTTCAACGGGCTGCTGGATTCTGAAATCATAAAAATTGAAAGCTACACATAAATCTACGATTTTATTATGCTGTCAAACCACTTATAGTCCAGGAAATTAAGCATTTCACCTCGCAATTTTTTCGTCATGCGTGGATTGAGCCTTAGGGGTGGTTGCCACTCCATCTCGGGTGGTGAAATTTTTTTTTTACGTTTTAACTACAAGTTTCGATTAAAAAAGTGATTCTAAACAAAAAATGTTCTATACATTTTTTTTTGTAAAACTGATATTTTTCAAGGTATTCGCGATTGAAAGTAACAACTTTTAGACGAAAAAATCGACGTTTTTAATCGATTTTTCGCGAATAACTCGAAAATTGTGCATTTTATCAAAAAAATTGTAGAGAACAAATTTGTAGCTTTTAAAAAGACAAATACAATTAATTTTTTAAAATGTTTTTGCGATATAACAGGAACCGAAATACGCCTATCAATGTTCAGCGGTTTTCTTCAAATGCCAAATTTAAAAGTTTCAAAGTTAAATATCGGGAAAATGATGCATTTTTGGAAGAAAACTCACACAACCTTTTTTAAAGAGCATAAATAGACCTATCATAAAAAAGACTCTAGCTCAAAAATTTAGTGAGTTATAATAAAAATAAGGTCAATACCTAGTTTTTTAAGAAAAAATCGATGAAAACAACCCCCTAACCACCCCCATAGTTAACATCGATCTTCACCCTTCTGCAATTCTCTTTGTACATGTATTGTTAATACGTCCAAGAAGTTTGACCCATTTAAAATGCTTAGTTTTAGAAAAAGTACAGCATAAAGCGAGAAACGATTTACAATTTCATATTTTTTACCCTTCTTTTTTTAAATATCCCCGAAAATACTGAATATATGAAAAAAATAAAAATGTACTAAATTGTAGCTTTTTTTAATGACTAAAATTTTCCTTTATTTAGATTTGTTGTACAATGAATATTTGGCGAGATATAGCCGTTTAAAGCATCGATTTACTATCAAGCACCATCTTTGTCGACCCCTTTAAACTAACCCCATTTAAAAACCAAGGGTTCCAAAAAGATTTAATTCACAGTTCCTTGTAGCTCTTAAAACCTCTACAAAACCGTTTTTTAGAAACACTCTATCGTTAAAAATGAAGGAAATACGTTAAAAAAAGCAATTAATTTTTTTCCGGAAAATTCCATTATTATAGTACAGTACATTTTGGAGCATAATAATCTACAAAACCGTATATTAGGTAGTGGGGCGTTATACATTCGAAATTTTAAGCGTTCTTATTTTGAAATCCCATACAACAGAATAAAACATCTGCTCATATGTCTATGGCTTGGCAATGAAAATATCAGAGCAACAGATTGGGGATGGTTATCCAAAGATGGTTTGGTATTACCCGTACGCATGAACAAACAACCTGCACCCGATGAACTTTTGTTGTTGTTGTTATAAATGTAAATATTTCCAACTATTTATGTAAATGTATAAGAATATATGGTGAATTTTTATGTTGATAAATTGTTTGTATTTAATTCTACTTTTTTTCAATGTATATCTATTAAATTAGTTTATAAAAACTGCAATGTTATAAGGGGTGATATTCAAAAGTTGAAAAGTTGCAAAATTTTGGCAAAAAATTGTTTTTCACCTATAGCACTCATAACAATTGATTTTTAAGGGTTGAAAATGTATGAAATTGTATTTTAAAGTATAGAAAAATCACTATTTAACTAATCCAAACCAAATTTCACTCATCTTAAGATTTGTAATATTATTTTACGATTTTTAAAAATTAGGGGTAGTTTTCACCCCTAAGAACAATCAGGGTTCATCGGCATGACATAAACTATAAAGCAGAGGGTGAGTTGTGCTTAATTCCAAATTTTTATCCAAATCGTTCAAAGGCGAAATCATTTTCTTCGCATTACTACTTTTTTTTACATTAATCTGTAACAAGGGTCGCTTTTTAAAGGTTGAAATATGATGGAACTTTATTCAAAAGCACGAAACTATCATTATTTAATTAATTCAAACCAAATTTTACCCATATTCGGGTTTAATATGTTATTTTATAATTTTTGACAACTATGGGTAGTTTTCACCCCTAATAATAATCAGGGTTCGTCGACATGACATAAACTATAAAGCAGTGGGTGAATTGAGCTTAAATCCAAATTTTTATCCAAATCGATCCAATGCAAAATCATTTTTTAGAATTAGTAATTTTTTACATTAATCTCTACTAACAAGGTTTCTTTTTAAGGTTGAAATATGATGGAACTCTATTCAAAAGTATAAAATAATCATTATTTAACTAATTCAAACCAAATCTTAGTCATATTCAGGTTTAATATGTTATTTTAATAATTTTTTGACAATTAGGGGTAGTTTTCACCCCTAAAACCCTTCAGCGCACTTCGGTTCGATATAGATTTTGATCCTTAAGCTATCACCTACCTTCTGTTAAAATTTCAACTCAATGCATGCAGGACGAAAAAATTGAGAAGTTTTAACTTTTTTCGAGCTTCATTTCCTGAACTATTATCGCTTCCTTTACGCAAACAACATTGTAACATTGTTGCGAGGCAGATAGTTGAACGATATTTTATACAATGTCTATACCCAGGTATGGATTTATTTTTGTCCAAGTTTTATATTGGTCCACTATTTCAAATGCAGTTCAAACAGACATATATTAAATTGATTGATGATCCGTTTTAAATTCGTTCAATATGTATACTGTACGCAACATAGATTTACATGAACTGCTTGTAGGATGTTCTCGTCAGAAACTTCTTCAAAATATGATAGCTCATCCGTTCCGTAGGTGATAGAAAGTTAAAACTATCTCGCCCAAACAGCTAACGGCATATCATCTTCAGTCAATCCTTGATCTTTCAGCCATCCTGCGTGTTTGAAGAAATGTTTTATCGTATTGCTCGTCACCTTGTCCCAGGATTTAATAATCATTAGGATGGCTTTAAGAACGTTTAGTTTAATATCGCCATTGTTCTGAACCAATTCCATCAAAAGTCTTCTCCTGTAATGACTTTTCAAACTCTTGTTGTATTTGCTGACAGGAAACAAAGTTCAATGTTTTGAAGGTCGCACAATGCAGGATGAGCAGGACAATTGGCTACAAGTAGATGAATTTTTTCCCTTTAAGCTCGACAATCCATTTTCTTACCGTTTCTTCAAAAATTTCTCTTCACTGAACCTGTCATGTTAGCAGCCACTAAAACCGTAATATAATACGTTTATAGCTTTCCACCAACGCACATTTCCGATTTAAATTTTTTAAAGTTCTGTTTGGTGTTATTTTAAAAAAAAATCCAGTCTCATCAGCATTGAAAATATCATTTGGCGACTATCGTGCATTCAGTCCAGGCCACATGTTTTTCAAGGCCACAAGTCCTTCGATATCGTATGTACAGTTGACTGAATCAGACCCGCACGACGAACGACATCCAATTGCTTTCACCTTCCTCTTTTGTTCAAGTTATGGATAATTGTTCTTCCAGCGAGAGCACTTAACGCTTTTTCGAAAACATGTGGACTGTTCACACAGAGACACAACTGAAAATGGACGTGAGAAGTGGTCAATAGATGGGAACATCTGTGTGAAAACAGTTGGCACGCCGCGCGAACAATCAAAGCGTTTCACTCAAGCCTTGGATAACAATGAGTAGGAGAGGTGGCCGCATGCCTCAAGCGCGAAACAAAACAACCGTTGGAACAATGACCTTGCCACTCGTGACTCAGTTAGTTTAGGCTTTAAACACAATAACTCCTTTATCATCGACTACTGAACACTGAAAAGTCATCATTTGCTGTTTTCATCGTTATAGGGGAATTATCGTTATATAGGGAATCGTTATAAAGAAGGACTACTGTATTATCATAAAATTATAAGAGATTTGTACAATTTGTACTGATGGATCAAAAACACAAGAGTTGGTAGGAATGGGGTTACTGGTCTTAATACCAGACTGATATCCCTAATTAATAGCCCTCGGAAATACTAAAACAATAATTCAAGCACAACTGCTACCATCGTTTTTGTGCTCAATAGTACTTGAAAATCTCCTCAATTAAGCGAAAATATTTATTGTATTAGACATGTATCCTAAATTGAAGGCTGTATCTACACCTTATGAGTCGATCTTCTGCGTGTGCCTCATCCTTTAAGGACATTGGCGATCGTCACGGCACATATGTCTGTCTGCAGCAGTTCTGAAGAGTAATGTTGTTGTTTTTTCCACTCCAGTGTTTTAAATTTTTCAACTAGGACGTGCATCGTCTCCCCGGTACTCTAAAATAACTTGTTTGTGGATTCCAGAAGATACAGGAATGACTGGTAATAATATTACTGATAATCTTGCTTAATGTCGTGGCCAGACAGAAAGCTACGCTATGTACGCTACGTTCGCTATGTTCGCTACGTTCGCTATGTTTGCTATGTTGGGTGGCCAGACCAAACACTACGTTTCTTTATTACGAAAATATTTCAGTCTGGCTTTTCATTTATTAAGATCATGTTGGTGGATAGTGTACCCTGACAAAGCAGCGATGGTTCTTCCGACGAAGATGATGTACTGTTACTTTTAGCATTATGTAATAAGAAGAAACGTAAAAGAAATTGGGTTCATAACGTCAACTTAAAAAGGAAAGAATGTGGTGAATATAATCATCTAATGAAACAGTTGCGTGATGACGAAATTAAGTTTAAAGAATATTTTCGAATGACCCAAACCCAGTTTGACAAAATTTGACAATTATCAAAGACGACATCGAAAAGAAGAACCTTAATTATAGGGACAGTATACCACCAGAAGAACGATTAGCTCTTTGCTTGAGTAAGTAAAACATGCTGTTTATAAAAACGATATATTTTTTGACTTGTTAATGAGGTACAAAAGTTAATGAAAATCAAATAATATTAATATTAATCACTGTTTACACGAAAAGTTATTTTCTCCTTCTGCCGTTAAATCATAATTAGCATCATAATCGTAATGCTGATTATTGTAGCTTTCTTCCGCCTCGTATGAATTGTACTCCGTTTCAGCATTTAAAATTGTATTCATCACTTCTCGCTTTACTCTCAACTGTAAATGACGAGGCAGACGCTTCGCACTTACTCAGGCACTAGCAAAGAAGTAATCAAGTTCACCTAATAACTTTTTGCTTTCTTGTTTTCTCTTCTTCATAAACGATATCACTTTATTAACATCCTGTTCATTTTCTTTAACTAGCTTCCTGTTTCGCTTACGAAAGATTCTGCTACGTCCCACTTGCTCATTTTCAGCCTTGTCTTCACCACCATCTGTCTCTTCTTTTTCGTTTTCTTCATTGCCGCCACCCGTCGCGTTCAGTTCAACGAAGTCCTCATCATCCTCCTTATCACCCTCGTTCTGCACTGTTGCAACATTCGAATCTGTTCTGTAAAGGATAATACAATAATCATATCTCCTCTATTCCCCTCTTCACTGTTTATTACTTACCTTCGTGAATGGTATCCGCCAGCAAGAAGGACATCTGCAATTCATACTTCCAGACTTTCATTTTCTTTGCAGCTTGTCCACTTTTAGTTCTTCTTAACATAGCCTGCCTGTAACTATCTTGTAGCTTTTTCCAATCCGCCCTTAGATCATCAGCGGCAACAAAAGTTGCAGCATTTATAACAATTATTAACAAATACATTAAATTAAATTTTAGTCCTTTTTTCAAGGTACCTCGCAACAGGAAATTCGTTCCGATCAATGGCATTTACTTATCGTATGGGTAGATCTACAGTCAGTAAGATTATTGAAGAGGTTTGTGAAGCGATTTGGAAAAACATCCAACCTATAGTTATGCTTGAGCCAAATGAAGAGATTTGGAGAGCATCCGAAAACGTTTTCAGAGAAAGATGGAACTTTCCTCACTGTGTTGCTTCACTTAATGGCAAACATGTTAGAATTAAGGCTCCTCAATTGAGAGGCTCCGAATATTTCAACTACAAGAAGTACCATTCAATTGTTTTGTTGGCATTAGTCGACGGTAATAAAAGGTTCCTTGCTGTAGATGTAGGACAGTAATGGAGAGTTAGTGATGGAAATGTGTTTACGAATAGTGCAATTGGTAATCGTTTGACTGAAGGAAACATTGGCTTGCCTCCAGATGAAAATTTGGGCGGGGTTTCTTTGCCATACGTCATAGTGGGGGATGAGGCTTTTCCCCTTAAAAGATACGACTAGATTATATATAGAATAGATAGATTATGAGACCTTTTCCGAGAACAGGCCGACGACTCAGTGAAGCAGGGCGAATTTACAAATACAGACTTTCAAGAAGCAGGAATACCGTTGAAAATGCTTTTGGTATTCTTTCTAATACTTGGAGGGTATATCGTCATCCACTAGAGTGTCGTCTTGAACTTGCTGATAAAATTGTCAAAGCTACGGTGGTGTTGCATAACTATCTACGGGCATCATTGTTAACTCAGGCCAGTGTTCCGGCCAACGAAGAAGACGAAGAGGAGGTAGGCGAAGTAGTACAGCAATTAGTTCAAATGCGTGCTGGTACTGCAAGAAATGCAACAAGGGAAGACCTAGGGGCTAGAACTTTTTTCATGAAGTACTTTATATCTGATGAGGGTCGAGTGGAATGGCAAGAAAGAGTAGTGAATCACATAGTTTAAAAAAATATTTTATAATAATTAGTATTATAATATAATTATATATGTATTATGTATTTACCTGGTCTATGTAAAACTTTACTAATCTGCTCCCACGCATTATCCCTTACATTTTGATTCCTATAATCCTCCAAGGACTTTTTCCATAAACATGGTCGTTGTTTAACTTCCTCGATTAAAATTTCCAACACCATGTTTGTTTACTGTTTGTTTAACAATACGTGTCGACACCACCTAGGCTTGCAACGGCGTAAATAAAGCCCGTACTCGGCGACGAATAAAAATATATCCGACAACAAAACATTCAACGACGCAGCTAACATAGCGAACATAGCGTACGCGGATCTGTGTGGCCAGTCCCGTTGTCCACAACTGAAGATATATTTTCGTCGTATAGCGAACATCGCGTACGTAGCGAACATAGCGCTCTGTGTGGCCGAGCCTTAAGAAGGCCAAATACTCCTTTTATCAGACCAAACCCATTCTGCAATGTTCCAATAACCAGGATTGCATAGTGGAGGATATCCGAAAATAGGAAAATAAACTTAGTAGCCTACTATGAAAATATTCCAGATCAAAGCGCAAGCAAAAAGATTATTACAACCTTTTGCTCGTACGTAAAAGTACTCTTGGAGCTTGGAAGACCGACCTCAGTGTAATCACCATTTTTTTTCGCTGCATATTGTTCACTCAGATACTACCTTTGTAAAATGAGCAAAGTTGACAGAGCAATGTAGGTTATACGAAAATGCAGAGGGGATGGCCGAATATATTATCTGCAATTGTAGGGTAATTGCTCGCCAGCACCATAACCATCTGGAACATATCTTTTTAGAGTCTAACTAGGCAACAAATATATCTTCTAAATGGATAATCTACTGGACTAACTAGAGATGTATAGTACACACAAAACATCTTACTGTTCGTAGTGTGAAAAGATCTTACGCGGCAAGTCGACTCCTTCAAAATCTATAATTTCCAACTCTAATTTCCTTTACATACGTGAGTCAATTCTTCCTCTCCTTAGAGTTATAAAATTTTAACTTTATCCCTTTCTATTGCATACTTCTCTCTAAACCCACTCCACACACCTACACATATTTTCAACTTCTGTTTAGTATCATAACAAAAGTATAAAAGTTAACATACTGTGATGCTACGTCTTCTCTGTTCTGTTTTATGGTGCTGAATGAAATGAGGAAACCGCTTCACAAACATAAATTTACCTACTAGACAGGCAAATCCACTATAAATGCTCTGAACTCACTAGTATTAAAAGACAATATTGGCTCTTGAAAGAAATAGCTATTAAAAGAAATAGCTCTTTGCGCTATCATTGACATAGAGGGAGTATTCGATATCTCGTTTGAATCCATAAAAAGAGCACAAGTACAAAAGAGCATTGAAGCCTCACTAATACAATGGATTCAGTCAATGCAAAAAACCAGAATTATCACTGCTAGTATTGGAGGGAATAGGTGAAACAGCATTGATCTTTCCATTTTCCTCTGAGCTATTTGCAGCGTTGTAGAACTTGTAGCAGTCAATGTCAAAGTTTCGGCACTATAGGTCATCACATGCAACACACATTGGTCAAATGTTTTACGTTTCAAAGAAATTGGTATATCGCTTTTAAAGATGTCTTTGAGTTTTCTATAGGCTGTCCATGCTAGGTTTATTTTTCTTCGTAGTTTGCATGTTCTGTTGTCTCTTGTGATCTTTATTTCGTGTCCAAGATATATGTATTTTTCCACCAGCTGCCCTTCGTTGTCTCCAATATTGATATTTCCGCTAGGTACTAGATTTGTCATGAATTTTGTTTTGGATATGTGTATTTTAAGACCCACACTGGCACACACTAACTGAAGTTCATGTAGCATTGTACATATCTCCTTGAGGTTGTCCGAGAACAAAACTATTCGTTATCTTACAACGATAAAACTCTAACTTTAAATACCACTCACAACTAATAAAACTTAATGCAAAAATTCGTAAAAACAGATCTTAAAGAAAAAAATTCTATCAGGACACCACATCTGGTGACAAGTGCCTTGACAGTGTGGAAATGTGGGGATATGCACGATAATATTATAAAACATTCACCGATTGCCCAGGCTGGCTCCCTTGGTCCACCATATATTCTTAAAACTGAAGACCTTCCTCATTGGTCAGTGCTTTTAGTTCAATCAATAAGCCATTGCGGCTATTAATGAGTAGTTTCTAGCTTTTTCATAGAAATACTACAGAGAGGGGTAACGTCAGTGGAACACCGGTGATATCTCTTCTCAAATAAATAAAATCATTAGGTAATTGTTTATCAATAGCTTTTCAATTTGAAACTCAAGGTACTAAATGTATTATATGTATTATGCTTTTAAGTGGCATATATGCGAGATAATCTAAAATCGTAATAAAACTAAAAATAGTTTTAAGGTTTTTGCAATTTTAATAGTTTCCGGTTATAGTCATGTTGTAAATGTATTTTTTTAAGATAGTGGCGTTTAAATATTGAACAGTTAGGTAAATACCTTGTCCTAGTTAACTACTGATTATCATTTTTGTTATAAGGTGAATGTATAGACTGGTTTCGCATGTTTTAATATAGTGTGCGAATTTGTCATTCTTCATCAGCTCATTGCTCTTGACTATGATATAGACGTCAGAGTTATTTGAAACTTACCCCTAAATTTATATGCACACAAGTAACAGAAATCACTAAAGTAATATTACCAGTACAACAGTCGCTTCCTTCTGTATAATTAAGAAGGCAAATATTCCATAAAAAAAACATTCAGGCTGTCGAAGATTAGAAAAAACCAAATGTATGACAACATCTAAATACCCACTATGATGTAAAATCGAAATTGATGGGAAAATAATAAAGCAAGTTTAGATATCTGGGAATAGATAGAACTAGTTGAAGATATGTTGAAAAAGAAATACGGCAACAAAGCTTAAGAGCAAGTAAAGCGACGGGATCTCTAAATGACACAATCTGGACGAACAAACACCTAAGACAAGACAAAAAAACAAGAATCTATAAAGCAGCAATTAGACCTATAATTAATATACACGGTAGAGACAAGACCTGACACATCTAAAACGAGACGACTGCTAGAAACAACGGAGATGAAAATACTCCGACGAATATTAGGGAGAAGTCTGTTGGATAGGGAGGGAAGCGAAAATATAAGAGCATGCAATATAGGAGACATAGATGGATGGGTGACAAAACAGAAACAGGAGTGGAAAGAACACATTAGTAGAATGGCAGAGGATAGAATAGTACGAATAGCACGAGATACGTCACCAAATGGACGAAGAAGTATTGGCAGACCAAGAAAAAGATGGTCCGATAATTTTAAACAATTTAGGAGGCTAATATTGATGAAGAAACAGGCTTTAAAGCCTACATACAAGAAGGAAGAAGAAGACGACGAACAATGAAATAAAATTATCAATTGATTGGCGTATTTGAAATTTGAAAGTGAGAATTTAAAAGAAGATAATGTAGAGATATAATAATAAGTAATTAAAATGTATAGTTAAATAAGATCACAGTATGGTAAAAAATTGTACAAAAAGGGTGTACATATGTGAAATTATGAGTATAATTTCAGTGTATGAGGACTGTATTACATAGGGCTGGTTCAAATAAATTAGGATATGTAATAAAGGGTTATACAGACAAAAGCAAATTACAAAGTTCATACAAAGTCTAACCAATATTCTGCTCCACACATACGCGGTATTGACATGCTTTTACTCGCGGTTGTTCTTCATACGGGGAATCTATTCGGGTACCGGTTTCCGAACACGTTTTTCGCGGTACTAACACTGAAATCAGGAGATAGAGCACATTTGCGTCTGTACGCGATTTAAAATAGTATTTGCGGTATTTTTCGCGTAACTAAAAGCGAAAGAGAGATGATTAGTTAGCGGCAGTCAACAGTAGAGAGAACACTCCTGTGACCAACGACAGTCAATAGGGAAAAGAGAGCATCTCTTCAGCGATAGATAACAGCCAAGAGGGATACGTCTGTACCAAGCGATAGGTAACAGGCAAAAGCGAACGACTGTCCCTAGCGACTGTCAACAGTCAAGAGAGAGAGAGTACGTCTGCCCAGCGAGACTCAGCACACGAAAGAGAGCGGCTTGTTATTTGCTATGTTAAAACTGTCTGTATTTCTAATGGAGTGGGGTTAAAATGTGAGTGGGAAGGGTTAAAGAATGGGAAATAATTGTAAAATTGTGGTAGAATGGTAGTTAGTAATACAGCGAAAAAATCCCATGATTTTCACATGTGAAAAAATTGAACAAAAATGTTAAGGATATTAAAAACGGAATATTTTAATAAATACTAAATACATACTTACCAAACAAAGATATATCCAAAGATATCAGAGAAAGAAGTATCAAAAGATATTGCTTAAATTTCAAATCATAAAGCGCCCGGTCGAAACAGAAACTGTGCAAATTATTAAGGCAATTTACCAAAAATGAAACTACTGGGCTTTGATGAATTAACGACCTATCTTATTAATATCTCATATGCGCGTGTTTTCACCACAATATTTTAAATACAATAACCTGTAGACTTTAGATAAGGGAACAGACATATACCACACGATACAGTGGGGCAGTCATGGAGAAACCAGATGAATTTCAGTATCTATATTTACATTATGGTTTAAATTTGAACTTGGATGAAACCAAGTTTTTTAATCTCTCACAAAAAAACAAATAATAATCCCCAACTTATTATTGGCCATCAAAACATCCTGCGTGTACCTATATTAATATAATTGTCTTAAAAACCTTTATAAATGCGAATAATTATTTTGCAGAAGAACTAACAACCCGAATTGAAAATGCTCGTGCTTAGATGCTTAGATGCATATTTAGTATCCTCCTGTACGGTATAAAGACAGTCAATCTTTCATTTTCGTATGATTTGATAGTGCTAGTGGCTGGCTTTACTTATCATGATATAGATTGATTGAATCGATTTTATTTTTTTGTATAATTATATTTTTTGCATTTTATAATATTTTTTCTGTGTTATAGATGTGCCGCCTAGGATTCCAAGGCCACTCTTGGAGAATCTCGAAGGTTAATGAGAACTACAAATTTTGTCCAACTTATCCGCCTTACCTTCTCGTCCCATCTTGCATTAACGATGACATGTTAGAAAGTGTCGCCAAGTTCCGCAGTTCAAGACGAATACCAGCTGTAGTATGGAGGTAGGAATTGTTCATTTAAATTGTTTCTTCAATCTCCAAACAAAATTTGAAAGTCATAGTATTTTACTATGACATACTTTCCTACTAATGGGATACATTTATTACAACGAATCTGCAACGTATCTAGATCTTTAAAAAAATTATGTTGCTCTTCGAAGTTTGCCTCCTAAACGTTTATCACCTCTTTGTTTCATATTGTCTTATATATTTTCCCTCCGTTACTTCCACTCTATCTTTCTGTCTGAAATGGTGGGTTTCGTCCCTGAACTTTATTGTTTGATCATGTGGGTTAACTAGTAGATTTTTTTTAAGTAAAAGTGACCCAAAAAGCAATGGAAAGAGCAATGCTGGGGATAACAAGAAGATATGTAATACCAAACAGGATAGTAAGAGAGAGAGAGAGAGAGAAGACTAAAACAGCAGATTCCATAGAAAATATTGCACAAGCGAAATGATAAGAGGTGGACCAAAAGACTCATATAATGGAGACATAGAGAAATAAAAAGGCACCGAGGTAGACCACAAAGATGGATGGACGACTTACGAAAACCAGCAGAAAATTTGATGCAAAAAGCACAGTATAGGGAACAGTGGAAAAGAATGGAGGAGATCTATATTCAACAGTGGATGCAATGAGTTAACAGAATGATAGTGATGTGGCCAGATCAGAAAAATGATCCCAAAGCATTTTAAGATTGCAACTTAATGAAACGATATCCCTAGAATATGTGGTGGAAGAAACTTTATATAGACGTTGCTACATCTCAATTCTTTCTGGGAATTTATTTCCCTTTAGAGGATTGAAGTGAAGGAATGTCAATTTTATTCTGTCGGACGTGGGGAGGGGACGTTTGGTTGAAGAGTGAAAGTCAAAAAATGTTTCATTACTATGCTGGCGCTAGCGGCTAGGAAATGGTAATCGTACCACAGAATCCTCTCTTTATCTATGCACAGCCAGGCAGTTCATACAACACTGGCTGGTCGTAGAGTTTGCTTCGGGTTTGCCTGAAAATATAAAAAGTAACTTGCAGTTCATTTCTATATTTGGAAGGAGAAAGTGGAGTTTTACTAGCTTCAGGTAACGAAAGAAGGAATACAACCGACGTTTGTAAGCCAGAATCAGCGATGTTTATCTTCTGCGTGTATAGAGGAAAAGAAGTCTTGCTTTCCATGCCCTTTGGGAGGCCACATTGGTGTGTGTAGGCATTCATCCTTTTGAGGGAAGGACTGTGTAGAGTTCCGTGAACAGACATTATGGTTCTATGAGAGTCGGATTGGTTTACAGTACACTTGTACAGTACAAAATTAATATTCTCGGTAAAATTCAGTTTGTTCGTATGGTTTTTAGAGGTTCAATGGTATTTTCGTCTCTGGCGACTTAAGTAATCCTAGAGTTTAACTAGATTAAAGTAGGCACAAAAGATCTCTATAGTTCGGTGAGACTGCATGGTCTTAACAATATCATATATAATCTAATCTAACGCCTTTATTGTTTTTAATAAATTATTTAGTCCAGGACTGCTTCTGCTTTTTGTCAACATACCAGTTTACTAGTTCAACATCAGTTCCGTACTTTTAAATCAATTCCAAAAATACTACAATTTATTGGTTATGTCGCAGAATGTTTTTATCTTTTGAATATGTATTAACCACAAACAAAACTGGTCCTTGATTAATCAATTAATAATGTAACGACTTATCAGTGTTTATTTTTACTATTTATCAGTTGATCGGTTGTTACCACAATACAAAAATCTCCTGTGGCATATTACTGATACCTGTGACTGGTAAAAGTAAATGTAAACAACGATAAAATTCTTTGAAAGGTTAATATTTACATTGTTTTGACCCCGACGTCGACATTTTTGTTATCTTCGTTCAATTTTCAATTGTTAATGATCTATCTAATGAATTGCATTTTTTATCTAAAAACCATTTTTTAATTGTTGACTCCTGATCGTCGCTTGTCGTTATCATTTTAAAAAATATGATTCAAGGAATTTATGAATATTATTGTTTATTTTCGTAGCTATATTTTATTGTATTTCTGGATTTTTAACAAGGTCTATGTATATTTAATTTGGCTCGTGGATTTTTCCAATTTCTTTAAGCTAACCTTTAGATTTGAGAATAGTAATTGTCCTTAGAAACCTCCGGTTTATCATAATGAAACCAATTTCATTTCCTATAGTTATGTCCATATGGTGATTTACAGGTATAGAAACGATGTTTTGGAAACTTACAAATAACACTTAAACTTAAAAAAACAATAGTAAATCAAGTTTTCTGGCAAACTTCTATCGCCTTTTGATTATGTTTACCCAAACCGTATCGTCCAGTAATATTCTCACTTATCAGTTACATCTTAGTGTACTTTTGCATTAAAATTGCCCATAACAAGTTGTTAGTGCTTCTTAGTGATCTTAAAGGCTTACGAGATTTTCTCTTCATCGGCGGTGGAAGCGTATATTTTTATGTTTTTTAGGACTGATATATTTACAAATAAAGAGGTGCTGGAGATAGTTAAAAAAGAAACCGAATTAATCATCACTATACAAACACGAAAACTTAATTCTCTGAGCCTGATGAGAGGGCCAATATATGAAAAAGATCTGTAGGTCAAAGAGAGAATGTTTTGGTGAAGAATCTGCGTGATTGGTATCAATGCAGATCGATTTATTTATTTATTTAGCAGCGACTTCTGAAGTAAAAATACCCATTATGATTGCCTAGAGAGACATCACTCTAAGAAGTTTATGAGAGATCGTTGACTGTGTGCACTTCCAGTAGATGTATGTATATCCCTTCGTTGAAATTCAAATAAATTCAATTCATTTCAACTCACAATGGTAAGCGAAAGTCTAAAGACATCATGAGGTCTTACTCATTGTATAAACATCAACTCTTGAGGAGTAATACCCATGGTATCAACAGCATAAAGTTGTCAACAATATTTACCACGATACTCCTTGATTCCACAATTCTGCTTTGGCCATATCCTCGGTAAATGTTATATACATTTGTCTTGTAGCCAACTTTGCATAATGGCTTTTCAGTCAGTCTTAGTTTGGAATGGTTTAGCTCAACTAGATGGATGGGGTAACATGCATTATGCAACACTAGGACAGTACTGACTTCAGTGCTTAATGAATGTATGCGAATGGAAAGGAAGATATTAATATTCTTCTCACTGCTCTCGATGAGCAATTCTGCATATGCGTGGGAGTATTGATACCTCTATGAAAAGTGTTCGCTCGATCTTTAGCGCAAAATATTTTATTTCTTTTGCGTTTTTAATGTTGACTTCATCGATTTATAATTTACCTCTGGTTAGTACTTTACTGATTACTGTTGTTTTGGTTTAAATCGCTATATTAAATTCTTTTGCTCTTGTGTTGAAGCTGTGGATTAGTCTTCGTTTAAATAATCGCGTAGTCGCTTTTGGATGCTAATCACGACTAAGCAGTTGTAACTTCTGTAAAGACCTCTAACGTCAATACCGATTCTCTGGCGTCAGTTTGAAAGAAATTTAAAGATGGCTAAAACGTAAAGACTAGGCCCTACAAAAAAAATTATAAAAAACTCAAAAAAACGACTTCAAGCACCAAAAAAATTATATAAAAATTACTCAAAAAAAACGGCTTTCGCGGACAAGTCACATGAAGATAACAATTGGTTATCTTCGGTCTGTTACACAGTCCTGCTTTTAGCTGGTTGTATATATTTTCGTTGAACTGGCAACGGTGCCCTAGAAATTAGAATGACACATGTGACAAGATCAACGTACACAACTTAAAAAATACAATTTTTGATTATAAGAGTTGTACCAGTTTTTTATGACGCGAACGGTCCAATTTGGTCCATAATTATAGTTCCGTCAGTTACAAAGGTTTATGTAATTGATTTCGGCTCATGTTTATTTTTAGTTTGTAATATTTAAATATAGTATTAAAAGACAGATAAATAGATAGAGTTGAGGAGCCCATGTTTATTATTTAATATTATAAAAGTAATTTAATCGCCTTTTTGCTTTTAGACACGTCAGAAATGGAGCAGTTATTGTCCGTTCCAGTCAGCCAGAAGTCGGTTGGTTGGGCTGGAGATCCGCAGAGGACGAAGACCTCATTAAGGCTATATCTGAAGCGTGCAATTTCGATAGATCTTGTAGTAAAAATTTCGAACCGAAAGAGTCCAATCTGTCCTGTTCGCCCGGTTCCCTACATTCGGATGAGTCCGTCATTCCTAACAATATCGACGCTTCTGAGAAAAAGGTAAATATAGTTTTTATCAATTGTTTGTGCTCGTCGATTAGTCACAATATATAGGCAATAATTTACATGGACAATAATGATAATTATTGGTAAGGCCAGAATATAGACAACACACCACATTCATCTTTGTAGAAATACTGAACAATTTAAAAGTTGGAAAAATAAATGAGTGAAGATAAATATTATAGATTCCTATAGTCGGTTCGCTATATTTATGCGGGTTTCGGATTAAAAATGTTATTGTAAGTACCCAGTTTTAATTACCTGCTCTTTGGGGAAATATCAACTGGTCAAATGAAATGCAAAATAATCCATAACTTTTTTAATTAAATAATAATGGAAAATCTTTTATATAATTGACAGTATAATAAGGAGAATTACTTCATTAATGGAGTCTAATGTGGCTAATATAAACCTAATAATAATTTTATATTACACTTCACACAGAAAATATGGTCTATGTATATTTCTTCCATGGAGAGAATTTCTTATCATCAAAAATCCATATTATCTTCCATTATCATCAAAAATATCATAATCGTCATCATCATCACTGTCATCACCATTAATTGTTATTATGATTGGACTTATTTCGTTTATTTTATTTTCACGAGTCCACCAATCTTCTATTAGTTTCTCGCACTTGAATATACAGTTGCACCACACTTCTGGAGTTACAATTGAAAGTGCCTTTGGCTAAGTTTCCCGAACTGCGTCGTCGCTATAACCGTTAGGCCCAATATGGTTGTCATAATATTGTTTTGCTATTCCCCATATATATTCGATGGGATTAAACTGGCAATGATACGGTGGCATACGTAAAACTTGATGACCGTAACTTTCAATAATCTGATCCACAACAAAGGTTTTTGGTTTTGCGTGGATATTTGCCAAGCGTAATAATTCTGATTTTAAAATATGTTGTGTAAATGGTATATGTTCCTTTGTCAACCATTCTTTAATTTTATTAACAGTCCAAGAATTCGTTGGACTTTTGTTTAATACTTCAGAATGGTAAGGTGCATTGTCTAAAATAATTACGCTGGGCTCACTTAAATCTGGGAGAAGTTTTTCATGTAACCATTTTACAAACATTTCTGTGTTCATATTATCGTGATAGTCACTTGATTTTGATTTAGATGAAAATAATAAATCAGCACCTTCTATAAAACCCGATTTCCCTCCTGCATGTAAAATTAGGTGTTGCTTCCCTTCTCCATCAGTATGTTTGATAGACTTTACGTTATCATCTTGCCATATTCTCTTGGTTGCACCCCTAGAAAATATCCATGTTTCGTCTAAATATATAAAATTTGTCCTTTCTTCTTTTAATTTAGAATATTTTCTTAGAAAGTTAATTCTTTTATGCACAACAGAACTTCTTTCACAAAGGGCTTTTCTGTTATCCTCCTTTGGAAATTTGAAACCCAAATTATGTATCACTTGCCATAGACTTGTTCTGCCAATTTCGTCAAATTTTCTATCTTTTAATTCCGAGAGAATTGTATTTAAGGTCACATGTTCCTTGTTGGCTTGCATTCGATAAATGGTATCACGAATTTCAATTTTTTTTTTCATCTGGAATATCTTTCGTTTTCAATGATAGGCGAGTTTTTCGGTGATCTTCTTTCGGTCGTTCATTATTGCGATTTTGTAATACTCCTCTTAGTTGGGTTTCACTAATTCCTAGAGCATCACATACGCGTTGTTGAACAGACATTGCCGATTTTAAAGGACCGCCATTTTCTTTTTCATCCGTAAAATACTTATGTACACTACAAATTAGACTATCTACATCTAACACACGTCTAGGCATTTTTAAATATTTCCACCAAACATACAATGTCAACACTGGCAAAGAATCAATTCAACTGCAATATTGTAACAAATTTATACCTACCCTAATGTTATTTTAATGTATTTTAAAATATTACCATTAATGCAGTTTTTACCTAATTTTCTGGGAAGTCGTTTACTGCAACTGGTTATCAATGAGTCATTAGCATAATTTTGTTAATCGGAAACCCGCGTAAATATAGCGAACCGACTATAGAACATTACAATGGTTAAACAGAATGTTTTTCAAAGTTAATGAACATCAAGCATTTTATTTGCAAGTATGGATCGATTAGCATAATCTTTTCTTACTTCAGTTCTTGAGCCAACTTTATAAGTTAATGCATAACAACATAACGCCGTTAATGTTACATAATGCCTAATGATTACGATCGAAGAAGTCGGACCCGTTATAAATATAAAGCTGTAGGACCTGACAAGTTTTGTGTAGAATTCTTAAAACTTATGGATTAACAAGGAATAAAATGCACAATTTTAATTTTGGGTTGCTTTAGGTACCGTGCTATGTGAAGCTCTTTTCTATATCTTGATCTATACTTGATCGCATGCCACAAAAAGTCTGGATCATATGAACGAAGTCAATGGCAACCAGAAACGAATGTAGTGACGATTAAATGCTGCTTTTTTTGTTTAAATTAGTTCTTAGTGCAGTAGAACATATTTATCTGAAACCGCGAGCAAGAGAAGCGATAGGTAGAGGTAATGGATTTTAACAAGATGATTGTGGAGTCATGCCGATGCTGTACACACGTTTACCTGTTATTTCCAAGGTCATAGCTCTTGTCAAAACCCATTATCTATAGGGTCATTTATGCGGCGTTGCCTAATCGATTATTATTTTAGAGGTTTGTTTTTGAACTGTAAAATATTGAATACTCCATAATTACAGTAATGGTTTTATAATATATTTAATATCAGAGGACTAACATCGAAGTTGTTTGAGGTAATTGATAAAATA
>CAKJVB030000081.1:32379-57318 GCA_918026665.1 Diabrotica balteata | reverse complement strand
GCGATGCTCAGAATTTTCCTACATCTAACGGTTCGTGAGAAAAATTTTCATTTGGAGGTCTATATTTGCTGAAAAAGTGGAAAATTTTAATTCGATTTTTTCTCTTTTCCGGCAAATTTGGGTTAGGGGATCAGACTAATAGACATTTTTGTAATAAGCTGGACCGAGTGCTTGTACCAAAACATAAAAAAATTTTTTTTTTTCATAAAAATTTGGAAAAAAACCTCAAAGGGGTACCTTGGTTTTTTATCAAATTTCGTTATTCGGCTAGATTGGCGTCAATTTTCGTCCAAATCTCAAGCGAGTAGACATTTCTTACATAAAATTGACCGATCTTTCCTCTGCGATTCTGAGAATTTTTCTACATCTAACGGTTCGTGAGAAAAATTTTCATTTGGAGGTCTATATTTGCTGAAAAAGTGGAAAAATTTTAATTCGATTTTTTCTCTTTTCCGGCAAATTTGGGTTAGCGGATCAGACTAAGACACATTTTTGTAATAAGCTGGACCGAGTGCTTGTACCAAAACATAAAAAAAAATTTTTTTTTCATAAAAATTTGGAAAAAATCATCAAAGGGGCTACCCTTGGATTTTTTTTCAAATTTCATTATTCGGCTATATTGGCGTCAATTTTCGTCCAAGAGTTAAGCGAGTGGAAATTTCTTACATAAAATGACCGCTTCGTTCTTCTGCTATGCTCAGAATTTTCCTACATCTAACGGTTCGTGAGAAAAATTTTCATTTGGAGGTCTATATTTGCTGAAAAAGTAAAAATTTTTAATTCGATTTTTTCTCTTTCCGGCAAATTTGGGTTAGCGGATCAGACTAAGACACTTTTTGTAATAAGCTGGACCGAGTGCTTGTACCAAAACATAAAAAAAAATATTTTTTCATAAAATTTGAAAAATCATTAAAGGGTACCCTTGGATTTTTTTCAAATTTCGTTATTCGGCTATACTGGCGTCAATTTTCGTCGAGTGTCAAGCGGGTGACATTTCTTACATAAAATTGACCGCTCGTTCTCTGCGATGCTCAGAATTTTCTTACATCTAACGGTTTGTGAGAAAAAATTTCATTTGGAGGTCTATATTTGCTGAAAAAGTAAAGAATTTTTAATTCGATTTTTTCTCTTTCCGGCAAATTTGGGTTGGCGGATCAGACTAAGACACATTTTTTGTAATAAGCTGGACCGAGTGCTTGCACCAAAACATATATATATATATAATATATATATATAATATATATATATATATATATATATATATTATATACTTCTATATAAGAAAATATAAGAAAACAAGAAAAGCATTAATTATTGGGAAGAAGCAAATCGTTGCTCTAACAAACGAAAACACCAGAATTACAGACAGAAATGAAATAATACAACTCGTGACTAAATTCTACAGCGAACTATACAAAGCCCTGAAACACTTGAAGAAGCAATCAGTAACCAAGAAGATGTACCAGAAGTCCTTCCGGAAGAAGTAGAATCGACAATTACAAAAATGAAAAGCGGTAAAGCAGCTGGAATAGATGGCATAACAGTGGAACTGCTTAAATACGCTGGCAAAAAACTGGAAAATCTTAGCAGGCATATTTACGAACTGTCTAAGATCAAGATGCATACCAGACCACTGGAATACAGCAAACATAATTCTGATCCATAAGAAAGGTAGCAAAGAGGATATCAAAAACTACAGACCTATAAGTCTACTACCAATCATATACAAGATATTCACAAAAATCATCAACAACAATTAACAAATGCATTAGATGCTGCACAGCCAAGAGAGCAAGCTGGCTTCAGAAGTGGATTCAGTACCATGGATCATATCCATACGCTTCGAGAACTAATGAGTAGAGCTAAAGAATATGAAATACCGCTAGCATTAACCTTCATAGATTTCGAGAAGGCTTTCGATTCTATATATCCCAAGGCAGTAATAGAAGCTTTGACCAACCAAGGCATTGACAAACCGTACATAGAAACTTTAGCAAATATATACAGACAAGCAAAAGCTAAGGTAAAAATTTATGAAAACACTCCAGAATTTCCCACTACCAGAGGCGTCCGACAAGGAGACTCAATATCACCAAAGCTCTTCACTGCAACTCTAGAAAATATATTCAGCAAAATGAACTGGCAGAACAAAGGCCTATGCATTGATGGAGAATACCTCAGCCATCTAAGATTTGCAGACGACATCGTTCTGATTGCTAATAATCCTGCAGAACTACAAGAACTTATAAGCGACCTAAATGCAGCTAGCAATGAAGTTGGCCTAAAAATGAACTTGACAAAAACAAAAACCATGTACAACGAGCTAGTGGATGTCCAAGATGTAATAATAAATAATACTGCACTGGAGACAGTAGACGAGTATATATACCTGGGACAATTAATACATAAATCTGGCTCATTACTCCCAGAAATCAACAGAAGAATGAAACTGGCTTGGCAGCTTTTGGTAAAAATTCAGTTATATTCAAATCTAGGATGCCACTCCACCTGAAGAAAAAGCATTCGATCAATGTATACTACCAGTCATGACATACGGCTGCGAAACTTGGACACTAAAGAAAGATATAATAGCTAAACTCAAAGTCACTCAAAGGTCAATGGAGCGATGCATGTTAGGTATAACCAAGAGAGATCGAAAAAGAATAGAATGGATCAGACAGAAAACGAAGGTCACTGATGTAATCCACCGAATAAAATCTTTAAAATGGCAGTGGGCGGGACATTTAGCAAGAAGAACTGACAATAGATGGTCCACTAGAATTACTCTGTGGTATCCAAGAGGCGTCAAGAGACCAAGAAGACGTCCAAATTTAAGATGGGACTATGACATAAGGAAACAAGCCGGTACAACATGGCACAGAAAAGCGAATATTAGACAGTCGTGGGCAGACATGAAGAACGACTATGTAAGGGAGGCTGCACCATAATTGGTAGAATACGCTGATAATGATGATGATGATGATGATATAATACTTCTAGCGGTTAATATGGGCTCCGTACTAAAACGGTATTATACTAACTCCAGGAGAATATACGCCGTGTATATTATTATCTGAGTAGCGCTTTATGTAGACTCCGACCAATACGTCGGATCAAGTGGACTCCGTAATAGGATTAAACATTTTTGGGATCCGTATATAACTTTTCCCGTACACTTCTTAACTCCTGCGATGTTGCCAATAATTGTATTAGTAGTAGATTTTTAAATTTTATAGGTGGTACATTTTGGAACCTATTAATATGAACATCGAGTAGCGTAATCGTCTAACAGTTTAAGAAACTCTTCTGTAAGATCTTTATAATTTTTCAATTACTGCAGTTTATGGCGTGTAATATTTATTTCATGAAGTAGTTAAAATTAGACTATAATAATTTATAAATTAATCTTTAATATTATAATTTTTTGCTGTCTAATTTCAATATGTTGATTTTTAATTAACAAAATATTTGATGCATTAAAGTCGCGTAGCTATTTTCACCAAACATTCAATTTTAAAGCTATTAGTATAAAAGTCTAAAAAAAAGTATAAAAATCTAAGGAATTTAATATGGATACACACGTCAGTGTGCTTTTCTCAAGTCTCAAGTTTCTCGAATCCATCAATCATTCATTGTATTTCTTATACTTTCATTTTAATCCTCTCCAATCAAGATTTTAAAGCAGGTTTGCTCCATTAGTCCATTTTTATTACTTTTTGTCACTATTTCTCCTTTTTCATTATCATCATCATTACGTGGCGCTACAACACTGGGTGGGTCTTCGCTAACTACAAATTTTCTCCAAGTTGATCGATTTTCCACGAATCTGTAATCAAATGAAATGTTAATATTTTGAGATATAATTGGATGTTTTCTCTCCATTGCTTACTGAGACGCCTAAGCGGCATTCTTTCTTCTGTGCTAACTTCCTTCCATACCAGTTTTACAAGTTTGATATATTGGCGTCTATGCATGTGTCCGATCTACCTTAAGCGATTTATTTTTCTGAACAATATCGTTATAAAAGCTTTCTTTATTCAGTATGGGTTCTTATTCTATACGGATTTGTAGCGATATGATAATGAGGTTAAAACATTTTTCTAATTATTTTTATTTCAAATATTTGTACTTCTTCCTTATTTTTTTTAGTCAATGTCAATGATTCGCATCCATGTATTAAAATAGGTCTAAAATTTGAATTATGCTAAAAGTATTTAGTTATTGACATTATTATTAACAGTGATTATTTATCTAAGATATTTAAAGTGTTCCATATTTTTGAAATTGTAGTTGTTAACTTTAATATTTTATCTAGATTTATTAAATTGGTCTTTTCTGTTGATTCGCTTGTATTTGGTTTTCATTTCGTTGATTTTTCGTGCTCTCTTTACTTTATTGAAGATGTTTGCGGACGGGAGAGTTTCTTATGAGATCTATGTCATTAGCATATGCTAGGAGTGCTTTGTACCTTGGGCCTTTAATGAATTACATCTTAAATAGGCGATATTTCCATTTTAGTAAGCTGTTCATTAATTTTTTGACTATTTGAATCGACAATCTGTATTTTATTCGACTGTTATATCACAGAGTTTCTTGGCGCATATTTTCATTCTTGGTTTTTTGTTTCCCGTATCATTATTACAAAGATTTTTCTAGAGATCGACATAGGGAACCCGGTGGTATGTACATGATGTTTTCATAACCAACATCGAAAATTTGTCTTACTGTAAAGTCATAATGATTTTACTAGGAAATATAGTGTTGTTTAATAATCATAAAGTTCAAGCAACAATTCCTATATGCAATACCTTGGTATGATATTTCTGCTCCCCGATACCAAGTAGCAGTCCCGAAAACATTAAAACTGCTACACTCATGTTTCCTATTATCCAAAAATTAGCCAGTCCAGGACTATACTGCCCTCATAAGTGAATAGAATATGTACGGAGGTTTTTGGCAATTTAATAGGATTTTGTGTGTTAGAATATTATTTCTCCGAGAAAGTAAAGAATATTTATTTGCTATCCGAATATAATCCATAAATTAAATATTAGAATGCTATAAAATAATGCTACTAGCAGCAAAAACGGTATAATAGTCACTAATGAGAAAATCAAATAAATGTTTTTTAACATACAAAAGAAAGGATGTAGAGTAAGGCATAACGTAACAATAAAGCTATATAATTTTGAAAGATTGCAGCGTTTTAGATATCGTAGATAACGTTGTCACATAAGAAATAAAAGGGAAAATTCAGGTAGCTAACTGATGTATATAGAACCCTTATAACACTTTTAAATCCAGAAGCCTAATATAAATCTCTAAAATCAGGATATATAAAACAGTGAACCAGTGCTAATGTGTGGATATGTAACGAGAACGTATTAATTAGATCAGGATTGCTAGAAAAGCCATCAGAGGTATTTCCCGACTTACAAAGGTCCGAGTACTAACCAATACCGAACGAAACTAATGCCAAGGTCAAACACATATATAAAGATAGCAACGAGGTACAAGAACCTAAATCTCAACTCCAAAGTTGCGCTGGCTTTATCCAAAGGCTCTCTCATTAACTGCATTCCCAAGTTAAATTGGTAGGATGCCCCGAGAGAAAAAATGCCCTTAGGATGTCCACGGATGAAGGGCGCAGATTTAGGAATAATGAGACTACTTACCGACTCATCATATTTATCAACACCTGCTATCCTACCTACAATCAATACATATCTGTTGAGGACTATCAAATCAATTACATGTAATCAAACGAACTAGGCTTAAAAAAAGTATCCTAGGAAAGGCACTTCGGCAATATTGACATATATTTTTAAAACGCCATTTATGTGGCTGAGTTTGCAATAGGAATGAGGAGACAAAAAGGAAGAAATGGTAATAAAATCTTGTTGCGTTCCGACTATACGATGACGATGATCTCTATATAACATATAGGAAGAAATGGAGAATAATGTCTATGTTCAATTTAGAACTCGTTGGTTTTCTCCCTTTCGAATTGGGTATGTATGTATTACCATAGAAAAAATCAAAAAAAAACTATAATTATGAAACTCTATCTAAAATAGTAAAATCGATAAACAAATTATATAAACAAAAAGATTATATAAATCCCTAATATTTAAACAGACTGCTTTACAAAAGGTGAACGAATAAGCATAAATAAATTGTCAACAAAATAAATCAGAAGAATATGACACAGTATATTGCTTAAAAAGAATTCTTATGTGACTATGCTAAAATATGATACGATCGGAAAAACGGCAATGACTTTTACAGCTGATTGCCACATAAATATTAATGTAACGCAAATATGATGATATTGCCTCGTACTGTTATATAGCAATTTGTTGTCACATTGCTGAAAGTTACTTGATGGAAATTCATTGTATCTAACAATAAAACAAGTATGCGTTTACACGTTATAGATTGTAACTGAATAAGTTGAGGAGGGGAAAACTGTTTGTCCCAAGTTGGTATTCAGAATTATGTCTGTATTTTGTAATTTGCCAATTTCCATAGGTTTAAATTTTCATGGATATCACTAGACTCGAGAGCAGTGTATGATTCCTTAGTTATGTTTTTAAAGGATAGTAAAATAACCATCTAAGTAATTATGCATTAGTTAATAACGTAACCTTTGTTTCTAACCCAATTGTCAAATTCCTTTCTTACCGTGGCCTAGTGTTGTACGTCTTTTTAAAAAATGCCTTGATGGGCCCCTAGGCGAGAAGAGAGTGACCCTGTTTACCTGTCTTTTGTTTTGTATATTTATTAATATAAACTCAAACAACTATTTGTACCATGTTGAGTCTGGCTGAATGACTAAAAGTCTATGCCAAAAAAATTTCATAGAATCTAAAGACAGCTTAAGGCCTTTATTATAAATATACTTTTTAGTAATGAAAATAAGTAAATAGAACCTAGAATATCCATGTAAAAGAATGTAATCTTTGATCTCTGGGATAAACTCATCTCCTGAACAATGGCGCCGATATATATTTAGTTAAAATTTTGTACACCTATTTTAACCTGTTTGTTTCCTTATTATCCATATATGAGTTGTGACCGATGTTACAAACTCATTTACTTTTTACAAAGAGTCTATATAAAGTAAATACTTTGTCATTTTTTATGGAGTTCAACGTAGAAGCCTTCACGAAAATTTAAGTACTAATAAGACCACTGCAATCGGGCGTACCTTGGGTAATGAATAATTAATTAATTGGTTAATTCTTCAATCACTCGTCCAATATGAGTTTTGTCAAATCGGTCCTTTTTAGGACCAACTATTCTATAGAGATAAAGTAAACTATATCTAGAGATAAAGACAATTCATAAGCCTGATGGAAGGTGTAATAAATAAAGCAAATACTATATTGAGTAATTATATAAGCAAAAAGTATATTAACTTTACATTAACATGAATAATATGATTGTCACTTAACTGGGTATTATACATACGCTCTACTTTACTTAAGCTTATCAGACATAAACGCTTAACACAAATGTGACGTATTTCTAGTGCAGTAAGCACATAGAGGGCCAAACCTAGGGTATTTGGTATAAAACTGATCGCAGAAGATTACATAATAAGTGCCGGCAAAGAAGCAAAGAAAAACTTAAAATGAGAGAGGACTCAAACTAGTCACTGCGGGAACCATTTAACTATGTTGAGCTTGGATCCACTATCCACGTATAAAATAAACAATATTACGGCTCCCGATTGAGGATCTGAGCACAAAACTAATTATAAAATTTTGACCAAAAATACTACAATGGCTAATATCTAAAGTCTGTAGACAAGCAAAGCAAAGACAAAGTTATCACTATGCTTTAACCTGGCAAAAACTCCAACGACCACAAAAGCTATCGGCCAATATA
The DNA here is from genome assembly GCA_918026665.1 of Diabrotica balteata. Taxonomy (NCBI): domain Eukaryota; kingdom Metazoa; phylum Arthropoda; class Insecta; order Coleoptera; family Chrysomelidae; genus Diabrotica; species Diabrotica balteata. Next base: position 49,425 of record CAKJVB030000081.1, on the reverse strand, counting down.
TCTATTTATTTTGTCAGCTATACAAAATAAATCTGCACATGATCCTTAATATAAACCGATAATAGAAGAAGAACTCAAATTAAAAGACAAAAGTGGCTATATATGACAGGGAAGATCGTGTACATCACAAATACTAAATCTTGCCCAACACAGCGAAGACGGGTATGAAAAATATCAGGTATGAGGAGTCGTATTTGTCAATCTCAATGCCGCTTACGACACCTTAAATTAGAGGGCATTTTTTCAAAATCTATGTGATATCCCCTTAGGTAATAAACTCACTTGTATTATCCGTGTATGCCTACACAACATAAGATTTTTCGTATCACTCAACGGTAAGAATAGCAGATGGAGAACGTAGAAGAACGGTCTTCTTTGGGGTACCGTAATCGCACCTACGCTGTATAACATTTACACAACCCATACCGGTAAATAGTAGGACTTTTATTATGTAGACGATACATCTATTGTTGCATAACCAAAAACTTTTGTTGCTAAAGTAGAGAAAAATCTAAATAATACCTTAAACAAAATAAAAATAGAATCTGAATCAATTTTAAGCCACACACCGGAAAAAGTTAGGTATGCTCCTTCAATGTTCCTAACAAAGACGCTTTCACAAATCTGAACATATACCTGAACCAATAGTGTCAAGAAATCCTTAAACTCTGCACTTGCTATAAATACCTTGAAGATAGTTTCTATCACACTTTATTATTCACATAACTTTGTTTAAAACTAAATGAAAACCTAATACTACTATAAAAATGAAATGAGAACCAAAAAAATAATATTCTCCGCAAACTTGTCAGCTAAAAATAGGGAGCACATTCTTTCACCCTTAAAACGTAGACTTGAACTCTATGCTTCTGCCGAATATACCTTGCTAGTATGGGTGACATCAACACATACTTAATACGTAGATTTAGCTATAAATTAGTCAGTCAAATTCAGAGTACCTATATTAAGACTCACATCCATACATAAGCTCTACAATATCGTAGCTATCAATCCACCTAATATCCAAAGATAAGTAGCTAGAGAACGAAAGAAACAAAGTCTAGATTCGTAACATCAACTCCACGCATACCAGCCCATTTTATGACTAGAATCGAAGAAAAAACTGGCCAGATCAACACATCTGCAGGATATACAAAAAAAGTAAGCTGCTCCTCGACATCTGAACCCTCGAAAGAAACTTCCTGATGGTAGTTATTAAGACTCACATCCATACATAAGCTCTACAATATCGTAGCTATCAATCCACCTAATATCCGAAAATAAGTAGCTAGAGAACGAAAGAAACAAAGTCTAGATTCGTAACATCAACTCCACGCATACCAGCCCATTTTATGACTAGAATCAAAGAAAAAACTGGCCAGATCAACACATCTGCAGGATATACAAAAAAAAGTAAGCTGCTCCTCGACATCTGAACCCTCAAAAGAAACTTCCTGATGGTAGTTATCTTCCTTAAATCTGCCAGGAGGACTCCGGTTAACCTATGTGAATGTGGGGTGGTACAAGATTCATCACACTTTCTTAGTTGACTTTATCATCCAAATCGGTCTTTTCTGAAGGAAAAGGTTAATTTATTTGAACTAAACATGTAAAGTACAGTCAGTAAGCTATTACTTATAAAGTAAAGATCATTGCAAATTTGACACTACCTCCACTTATATTGATTACATATTACCCCTAAATACTAGATAAAATATTCAGAAATATGTAAGTGATCGTGAAGTGATATAATTCTTGTTAGATAAATTAAGCATTCTTCCCTTTTTAGTGCACTACTACCCATTTTTACACAAAAATATCTATTTTAGCACTATATTTCGAGATAACCGTCTATCCAGAATTATATGTAATACACAGATACAACTAGAAATAAAATAATAAAAAAGCTGTATACAAGATATCATAAAACAAGAGATGAAATAAAAGAAGTTTTTATTAAGAGGGTTCTTAAATAAAACGTATATAACATACTCACGTTAACAAAATACATTAGGAAATTTCCGCATATGAAACAAAATCCAATTTGGTAATGAAATCCTTTTGTATCTATAAAGCTATTTTTAGAGAAGCACGTACCTACCAAAAACAGTTAGTTATTAGTATACATATCTGTTACACACTGTAATGCGTATGAATGATAACAAAAATAAGAAGTCCATATAAACATACTTTATTGAAAGAGGTAAAAGTACACTGCTAAGAAAGTACATTGTATTTCTTATACTTTCATTTTAATCCTCTCCAATCAAGATTTTAAAGCAGCTTCACTCCATTAGTCCATGTTTGTTGCTTTTTGTCACTGTTTCTACTTTGTCTTTATCATTATCATAACGTAGCGCTACAACACTGGGTGGGTCTTCGCTAACTACAAATTTTCTCCAAGTTGATCGATTTTCCACGAATCTGTAATCAACTGAAATGTTATTTTTTTTAGATATGGCATTTTCTGTGCTAACTTCCTTCCATACCAGTTTTATAAGTTTGACATCTTGGCGTCTATGCATGTGTCCGATCTACCTTAAGGGATTTATTTTCCGGAACAATATCGTTATAAGAGCTTTCTTTATTTAGTATGTGTTCTTATTCTATGCAGATTTGTAGCGATATGATAATGAGGTTAAAAAATGTTTATTATTTTTCTTTCAAATATTCGTAATTCTTCCTTACTTGTTTTACTCATTGTCCATGATTTGCATCCATGTATTAAAATAGGTCTAAAGTTTGAGTTATTCTCTGTATTTTTTAGTAGTATTATTATTAACCGTGATAATTTATCTTATAAGATATTTAAAGTGTTCCATATTTTGGAAATTGTGATTGTTAACTTTAATATTTTCATCTAGATTTATTGAATTGGTCTCTTTTGTTGATTCGCTTGTATCTGGTTTTCATTTCGTTGATTTTAAGTGAAAAATTTTTCGTGCTCTCTTCACTTTATTGAAGATGTTTGCGGACGAGAGAGTTTCTTATGAGATCTATATCATTAGCAGGAGTGCTTTGTACCTTGGGCCGGTAATGGATTACGTCTTAAATAGGCGATATTTCTATTTTAGTAGGCTGTTTATTAATTTTTTGACTATTTGAAACGGTCCTGCAAGTGACAACAGTAGGTTCATTTAATTTCGCTTCGTAATAAACTTAAAATTATTCGGGAATTACAAGTTAGAAAATTCAACCGAGTTCAAAAATAAGTATCAAAAGTTAAGTGCATACAGGTGATAGTAGTTAATAAAGAAAATACCATCAGACAAGTAAGCTAGAACTATTTTAATAATTTTAACAAGTCTTAAGTAAATGAATAATTGAGTGAAAGATTAAAAAAGTGGTTTTGGCGAATGTTCGAAGGGTCGACCTGCTTAGGCATTCCTACGCGTTTTTTGTTTTTGTTTTTTTTTTTGGCAGATAAGAAAGTAATTAGTGCTGACAAGCAATTAATGATCAAAATAATAGCCACATAATTTTATTACAAAAATCCTGATCTGGCCTTAAAATAGATTTGATTAAAGTTGGGATTAGAATTAAATTAAATTAAAATAATAAATTAAAAGTAAATGTAATACAATAACTAAATCGAATGAACAGCAAAAGAAATAAGCCAGAACACGATAACTCATTCGACGAGGAGGAAGCCTTCAAAAGAAGCAAAGGCACGTTAAGAACATCTCCAAAGGATAACATAAAAAATCGCGAAATGGAAGAAAACGGAAATAAAAGAGCTGAAAACAGAAATGAAGGAAGAAAATAAGGAGATGAGAAGATATATAAATGAAGTTAAAGAAGAGATAAAACAAAATAACGAAGAAATAAAAAGCATAAAACTGGAAATAGAAAGGGTGAAGGAAGAATGGACAAAAGAGAAAGAAGAACTGAAAAGAGAAAACGAACTAACCAAAACCGATAACAAAAAGATAACGGAAGAATTAAATGATCTAAAACGCTCATTAGAAAGGTTAGACAAAGAAAAAAGAATATAATCATCAGTGCATCAAAAATAGACTCTGAAGACCCAAAAACATTGAAAGAGGGAATGACTACTATATTAGAAAATCATCTTGGAGTCAAAACCAATATTAAAAGAGCACAAAAAATAGGAACAAAAACATGCTTAATTGAACTTGAAAGCGAAGAAGAAAAAACAACAATCTTAAGAAACAAATACAAACTTAAGAATGTGAAGATCGAAAAAATATGGATTACAGAGGATCTCACGAAAGGAGAGAGAGAGAAAATGGAAGCTTTAAGAGATAAAGCAAGAGAAATGAGGGAAAATGAAAAATGGTCAAAATAGGATACAATAAAATCACAGTGGACGGCAAGGAATGGAGATGGTGCTATAAAGAAGAAAAGGTGTTGGAAATAGCGTGTTCAAAAAACTACCAGAGCAACATAAAAAGAACCAAGGAGAGGCCAAGCAACGAGTAGAGAAAGAAGAATTACTAAATAAACCGGACAATGATGACAAATGTTTAGTTTTAAGTAGTAATAGGAATAGGATTAGAAATAATAAAAATAGATTATAAATCAATTTTAAGCCAAACCCCGGAAATGTCCCTAATAGAGACGCTTTCACAAATCTGAAGATATACCTGAACCAATAGTGTCATGAAATCCTTAAACTCTGGACTTGCTATAAATACCTTGAAGATAGTTTCTATCACAGAACTTTGTTTAAAACCAAATGGCAACCTAGAACCAGAAAAATAATATTCTCCGCAAACTTGTCAGCTCAAAATAGGAAGCACATTTTTCCACCCTTAAAACGTAGACTTAAACTCTATGCTTATGATGCCGAATATACCTTGCTAGTATGGGTGACAAAAACACATACTTAACACGTAAGTATATTTAGCTATAAATTAGTCAGTCATCAGATCATCACATCTGCAAGATATACAAAAAAAATATAAGCTGCTCCTCGCCATCTAAACCCTCGAAAGGAACTTCCTTATGGTTGTTATCTTCCTTAAATTTGCCTGGAGGACTCTTGCCTGCAAACACCGGTTAACCTGTGTGAATGTGGGGTGGTATAAGATTCATCACACTTTCTTAGTTGACTTTTCCATTCAAATCGCTCTTTTCTGAAGGGACAAGGTTTATTTATTTGAACTAAACATGTTAAGTATAGCCAGTAAGCTTTTACTTATAAAGATCATTGCAAATTTGAAACTAACTCCACTTATATTGATAACATATTACCCCTAAATAGAAAATAAAACATTCAGAAGTATGTAATATTGGAGAAGTGGTATAATGCTTGTTAGATAAATTCTTTCTTTTTTTGTGCACTACTACCCATTTTTACACAAAAATATCTATTTTAGCACTTAAATATTTATTTTGAGATAACCTTTTATCCAAACTTATATGTAGTACATAGATAAAACCAGAAATAAAATAATAAAAAAGCTGTATACAAGATATCATAAAACAATGGATGAAATAAAAGAAGTTCTTATTAATCGGATTCTTAAATAAAACTTATGAAGACATATTCACGTTAACAAAATACATTAGGAAATTTCCGCATATGAAACAAAATCCAATTTGGTAATGAAATCCTTTTGTATCTATAAAGCTATTTTTAGAGAACTCGTACCTACCAAAAACAGGTAGTTAATAGTATACATATCTGTTACACACTGTAATGCGTATGAATGATAACAAAACTAAGGAGTCCATATAAACCGTCCAGACTTTACGCGAGAATTATACATCTTATAGCAGAGTTGCCAAACCATCAGAGCTTACTTAAACCGATATACATATGGTTCCAATATACAGTGAAAAAGATCTGAACGACCCCTATAATATATACACGTGAACTAAGCGATATACATTTATGATACAGGGATAATTATGGGCTCCAAAATTTTTTTTAAAATTATGAAACTATACATGTTGACGAATCGACAGAGCCAATATTATGGAATGGTCAAGTGAGCTCCGTATATCGGTGTCCACTTGACCACGGAGCTCACCTGAACCTGAATTTTAACATGGGCGGAGTCCACTTTATGCCGTAAATATATATATATATATATATATATATATATATATATATATATATATATTATATATATATATATTATATATATATATATATATATATATATATATATATATATAAATTTGGATAAAATTAATAAATGGGTTTACCCTTGGATTTTTTTTTTAAATTTTGTTATTCGGGTATACTGCCGTCAATTTTCGTCCGAGAGTCAAGTGAGTGGACATTTCTTACATAAAATTGATCGCTCGTTCTTCTGCGATGCTCAAAATTTTCCTACATCTAACGGTTTGTGAGAAAAATTTTCATGTGTAGGTCTATATAAGACACATTTTTGTAATAAGCTGGACCGAGTGCTTGGGATTTTTTTCAAATTTCGTTATTCGGCTATAATGTCGTCAATTTTCGTGAGAGTCAAGCGAGTGGACATTTCTCACATAAAATTGCCCGGTCTTTCTGCTGCGATGCTCGGAATTTCCTACATCTAACGGTTCGTGAGAAAAATTCTCATTTGCAGGTCTATATTTGCCGAAAGTGGAAAATTTTTAATTCGATTTTTTCTCTTTTACGCCAAATTTGGGTTAGAGGACTAGAATAAGAGACATTTTTGTAATAATCTGTACCGAGTGCTAGTACCAAAACATAAAAAAAAATTATTTTTCATAAAAATTTGGAAAAAATCATCAAAGGGATGGATTTTTTTCAAATTTAGTTATTCGGCTATACTGGCGTCAATTTTCTTCCGAGTGTCAAGCGAGTGGACATTTCTTACATAAATTGGACCTCTTGTTCATCTACGATGCTCAAAAGTAGATAGACTATGTTACTTTGAGCGCACCCCTAAATTGCATCCCTTAAAATCGCAACCCCCGGTTGCAAATGCCAAACTGCTTAAGATAGTATGACGTACGAGGGCTCGTTGGAAAGGGGATGAAAAATGGGGTTGAATGCAGTATGTGCCGTGCGCATCGGAGCATGCCAAAAGGTCATTATGGGGTATCTTAGTTTTTAGTGGTCCGATTGGGGCGTACGAGGGCTCGATGGAACGGGGATGAAAAATGGGGTTGAACGCAGTATGTACCGTGCGCATCGGAGCATGCCAAAAGGGCGCTAAAACGTATCTTCGTTTCTATTGGTCCGATCATGACGTACGAGGGCTTGATGGAAAGGGGATGAAAAATACGGTTGAACGCAAGTAGATAGACTATGTTACTTTGAGCGCACCCCTAAATTGCAACCCCTAAAATCGCAACCTCAGGTTGCAAATGCCAAAGGGCTTAACGTAGGATGACGTACGAGGGCTCGTTGGAAAGGGGATGAAAAATGGGGTTACATGCAGTATGTGCCGTGCGCATTGGAGCATGCCAAAAGGTCATTATGGGGTATCTTCGTTTCTAGTGGTCCGATTGTGGCGTACGAGGGCTCGATGGAACGGGGATGAAAAATGGGGTTGAACACAGTATGTACCGTGCGCATCGGAGCATGCCAAAAGGGCGCTAAAACGTATCTTCGTTGCTATTGGTCCGATCGTGACGTACGAGGGCTCGATGGAACGGGGATGAAAAAATGGGGTTGAACGCAGTATGTGCCGTGCGCATCGGTCAATGCCAAAAGGACATTATGGGGTATCTTCGGGTCTATTGGTCCGATTGTAACGTACGAGGGCTCGATGGAAAGGGGATGAAAAATGGGGTTGAATGAAATATGTACCGTGCGCATCGGAGCATGCCAAAAGGACATTATGGGGTATCTTTGTTTCAGTTGGTCCGATCATGACGTACGAGGGCTCAATGGAAAGGGGATGAAAAATGGGGTTGAACGCAGTATGTGCCGTGCGCATCGGAGCATGCCAAAATGTCATTATTGGGTATCTTCGTTTCTATTAGTCTGATGGGGGCGTACGAGGGCTCGTTGGAACGGGGAGGAGACGGGGAATACTTTGACACAAAAAACAAAGATGGCAGCATTGCCAAATGGGCGCTAGAATGTATCTTTGTTGCTATTGGCATGATTTTGACGTATGATGTGTCAAAGCACAGAAGCCATGTCAACGCGTGAACATTCTTCTTCTTTTCCGTACAGTGGCTAAGAGAACGTCAACGTAGGACGTGAAATTGGACACAAAACGTGACAGTTATGTGACATTCAACACAGAACGTGAAATGTCATGAAATTTGACGCAGGAGGTGACAGGTATGTGACATTCAACACAGAACGTGAAATGTCTCGTGACATTTGACGCAAGACGTGACATTCGACGTAAGACGTGTCATTTATGTGGCATTCGACACAAAACGTGAAATGTCACGTGAATTGACGTGACATTCGACTCAAGACGTGACATTCGACGCAGGACGTGACATTTATGTGACATTCGACGCAGGAGGTGACATTCGACGCAGGACGTGACATTCGACGTAAGACGTGTCATTTATGTGGCATTCGACACAAAACGTGAAATGTCACGTGTATTGACGTGACATTCGACGCAGGACGTGACATTCGACGCAGGACGTGACATTTATGTGACATTGACACAAAACGTGAAATGTCACGTGAATTGACGTGACATTCGACGTAGGACGTGAAATGTAGGAATTACGTGACGTGTTACGTTATGACGTGACGTTAGACATTTTAAAAGACAAAGACACAATAACAGAGGACACCAGAGGGTAGCAGAGGGTAACAGAGGGTGGCAGAGGGTAACAGAGCGTAGCAGAGGGTAGCAGAGGTACACAGAGGGTAACAGAGCGTCATAACAGAGACATTCAGTTGCCTTCAGTGACACATATGCAGCGGCACGAGGGAAATACCAGCGTAAAATCGTCTTATTCCACTTCGAATAAATTGCATAGCTATTGTCGCCAACAGAACATCGAGGCTTATTCGTAATCATATTCATAATAATTCGGGTGATATACAAAATTAGCGAATACAAATGGTAAGTTGAATACTATATTTTATCTACGGCAGTTCAGGTAATATTGTGTTTTGTAGATTGGTATTGTGCTTTGGTAAATAGGTATTCCCACCAACCACCCGTACCAGTTAAACTGACACTACAGCATCTCATACAAAATAGGTTAAATATAGAATTAAAAACAATTAACAAAAAAAAACCTATATAAGTATCAAAGTTAAAGTTCGACGATAATGCTTAGTCACGATACAGCTGAAAGTAAAAAACCATTGAAAAGCCACTTATAAATGTCAAATATGCTTTACAGAGGTACAATGCTAAACATATAATAAAACAAGTTTAATACTGAAAAAATAAATAACTTGCAAAAAAATAAGCAAAATATAACGTGAAAATGCTAAAATATAATAAACTATGTAAACTACAATCAAAAACACCCTACAAAGAAAGAAGAAGCAGAAAGAACGAGAAGCATATCTTAAAACAGAAGAGGTACTAATGTGTACAACAAGTAAAAAAAAAGTAATAAACACGTACTGACGGATAGCAAATAACCTTCAAATAAAATCGACATGCAATGAAGTAATAAAACACTTATCGATGGATAGGAACTAATGATCAAAGCGGTCAACCTGCAATGAAAAATGTATTAAAAAACCTCAAACTTATAAGAGGCAACATGCAAAAAGTAATAAGCACCAACAGACTAATAGGAAATAATAATCAAAGCATTTGATATGCAATGAATATACATTAAAAAAATAATCAAAATTATAAGGAGAAACATGCAAATCAGTAATAAACACCTACCCGTCGGAAAGGTAATAAAATACAGTTAATACAATAAATCATAATGAAATATGCTAAAAACGCGACATGAGACAGAAAATTAGCGACAATTAACAAAGATCATAAAAAAAAACGTTTACAAATAGCTGAGTACATATCCGATACACGTAATCTTTGAAAAACGAGACAAAAAGATGGGACTTCTGTGAAATACGTTAAAATACAATAAAACTATGTAAACTACAGTTAGAAAATTAATACCTACAAAGAAATAAGCAAAAAATATATATACCGAACAAACATAATATCTTAAAACAGAAGAGGTGCTAATGTGTAAAACAAGAAGGGATACAACCTCAAGGCAAATACACTGTCTCACAAAAAAAAGCAAAGGGCAAAGCAACCATGAAAAATACATTAAAAAACATCAAAAACATACACATAAAATGTAAAAAATGGAGAAAGCAATCTAGCATTTAACATGTAATCGTAGCAATAAAAAACATCACAAAGGACAAGAGGTGTTATACATAAAAAAAATTACTAGTTACTACCCGACGGTAAAATAAATTACCAAAATACTGCTAAAGGTAAAGGTAAAAACAGTGCCAAAATAGTAGAGTAGAGCTAGACGTAATCTTTGGAAAAAATGAGACAACCGAACGAAAATCTGTAAAATATGCTCAAATACAATACACTTATGTAAACTGCTGGCGCAAATAAAAAACTACACAGAAATACACAAATATACTTACGCAATATGCTAAAAAATATAATAAATACTACATGCAAATATGCCGCAATACATGAAAACTATGTAAATTACAGTCACAAATAAATACGTGCAAAAAAAATAAGAAAAATAAAAACACATACCCTAAAATCCAGAATACAGCATGCGTGGATGTAAAAACAAGCAACCGTATATCACATATTACCTTCTTTAGAACTGAAGACACTCTAGAAACAGGCAATATGTAATACTCATTACTTGTCTGATTAAACACTATTTGCGAAAACACGTACACTAACACAGCGACCACAATGTTCTCAGAAAATAACACAAAAAACAGTAGACACACACCGTTTTTTACTGTTAAATATCACAGAATACTAGCGGTATGTAACAATATAGTTTCTGAAACGATACGACGTATAATTTTTATGACTGAACACTTACATACTGATTTAAAAATGTATACCAAGTCTTTCCAGCCCATGCATCTATAACAAAAATCCTTCAAAAAGCCGATAACTTGACCAAAGCACATAAACATGTTTACTACCTTTGAATAATAGTCTAGAAGGAACTATGAAAAATAACTGAAGGCACGCCTTTTATCAGGATATGTGGTTTTCAATCTAACTACGAGACTGCAAGAAAACGATAACTAGTAATGTACTACACAAAAACAATTTTTATCATCTGTAGTTTTAAAATGAAATTAGGAAATAACAATTACCTAAATATGCATATTATTATACAGCAATGATGTCCGCTCGATTGCACCCCCCTAAAATAGTACCAAATAGCCAATAAGACCTGTCGTTCGATAGATCCAATAATATGTTATTGTTATTGACCAAAAATACAAACTTGTAAATTAACAACAAAGAATATTAAAAATGTAGCGAGTACATACCCAGACAGACGTAATCTTTGAAAAAACGAAAGACAACCGAACAAAAATTTGTGAAATATGTTCAAATACAACAAAACTATGTAAACTACAGTCACAAATAAAGAACTGTAAAGAACTAGACAAATACTTATACAGGGGTAATAGGCTAAAGATATAATAAAACTATGTTAAATAATGTCAAAATAAATACCTGCAAAGAAAAAATAAGCAAAATATAATGTAAAAAATACTAAAATATATAATAAACTATGTAAACTACAGTAAAAATAAACACTCTACAAAAAAGAAGAAGCAAAAAACAATAATGAAAAACATGGCTAAAATAGAAGAGGTACTAATGTGTACAACAAGTTAAAAAGTAATAAACACGTACTGACAGGTGGCAAATAATGTTAAAATTATATCGACATGCAATGAAGTACTAAAACACTTATCGACAGATAGGAACTAATGATCAAAGCAGTCGACATTCAATAAAAAATACATTAAAAACATTAAACTTATAAGAGGCAACACGCAAAAAGTAATAAGCATCAACCGACTAATAGGAAATAATGATCAAAGCAGGTGACATGCAATGAAAATATATTAAAACAGATCAAAATTATAAGAAAAAACATGCAAACACCAATAAACACCTACTTGTTGGAAAGGTAATAAAATATGGTTAATACAATAAAAACATACCGAATTATGCTAAAACGAGACATGAGTCGGAAAATTAGCTACAAATGACAAAGAACATAAAAAACGTTTACAAATAGCTGGGTAGATCTAGACGTAATCTTTCGAAAAACGAGTAAAAAAGGTTTGAAATAATGATCACAAGCAGTTCACATCAAAGAAAATACGGTAAACATACTTTACAACATACTCAATTATACAAACGGGACATGAACCTGTAAATTAACAAAAAAAAAATATTAAAAACGTAGCGAGTACATACACAGTCAGGCGTAATCTTTGAAAAAACGAGAGACAACCGAACAAAAATTTGTGAGATATGCTCAAATACAACAAAACTATGTAAACTACAATCACAAATAAAGAACTGTAAAGAACTAGACAACTACTTATATTGGGGTAATATGCTAAATATATAATAAAAATATGTTAAATACAGTCAAAATAAATACATGCAAAGAAAAAAATAAGCAAAATATAACGTAAAAAATGCTAAAATGTAATAAACTATGTAAACTACAGTAAAAAACACCCTACAAAGAAAGAAGAAGCAAAAAACAATAATGAAAAACATAGCTTAAATAGAAGAGGTCCTAATGTGTAGAACAAGTAAATAAGTAATAACCACATACTGACTGGTATCAAATAATGTTCAAATAAAATCGACATGCAATGAAGTACTAAAATACTTATCGACGGATAGGTACTAATGATCAAAGCAATCGACATTCAATGAAAAATACATTAAAAAACATCAAACTTATACGCAAAAAGTAATAAGCACCAACCGACTAATAGGAAATAATGATCAAATCAGGTGACATGCAATCAAAATATATTAAAACATATCAAAATTATAAAAGGAAACATGCCAAATTGACCGCTCGTTCTTATGCGATGCTCAGAATTTTTCTACATCTAACGGTTCGTGAGAAAAATTTTCATTTGGAGGTCTATATTTGCTGAAAAAGTAAAGAATTTTTAATTCGATTTTTTCTCTTTCCCGGCAAGTTTGGGTTGGCGGATCAGACTAAGACGAGTTTTTGTAATAAGCTGGACCGAGTGCTTGCATAAAAACATAAAAAAAAAATTTTTTTTTTATAAAAATTTGGAAAAAATGAACAAAGGGGGTACCCTTGGATTTTTTTCGAATTTCGTTATTCGGCTATATTGGCGTCAATTTTCGTCCGAGAGTCAAGCGGGTGGACATTTCTTACATAAAATTGACCGCTCGTTCTTATGCGATGCTCAGAATTTTTCTACATCTAACGGTTCGTGAGAAAAATTTTCATTTGGAGGTCTATATTTGCTGAAAAAGTAAAGAATTTTTAATTCGATTTTTTCTCTTTCCCGGCAAGTTTGGGTTGGCGGATCAGACTAAGACGAGTTTTTGTAATAAGCTGGACCGAGTGCTTGCATAAAAACATAAAAAAAAAATTTTTTTTTTATAAAATTTGGAAAAAATGAACAAAGGGGGTACCCTTGGATTTTTTTCGAATTTCGTTATTCGGCTATATTGGCGTCAATTTTCGTCCGAGAGTCAAGCGGGTGGACATTTCTTACATAAAATTGACCGCTCGTTCTTATGCGATGCTCAGAATTTTTCTACATCTAACGGTTCGTGAGAAAAATTTTCATTTGGAGGTCTATATTTGCTGAAAAAGTAAAGAATTTTTAATTCGATTTTTTCTCTTTCCCGGCAAGTTTGGGTTGGCGGATCAGACTAAGACGAGTTTTTGTAATAAGCTGGACCGAGTGCTTGCATAAAAACATAAAAAAAATTTTTTTTTATAAAAATTTGGAAAAAATGAACAAAGGGGGTACCCTTGGATTTTTTTCGAATTTCGTTATTCGGCTATATTGGCGTCAATTTTCGTCCGAGAGTCAAGCGGGTGGACATTTCTTACATAAAATTGACCGCTCGTTCTTATGCGATGCTCAGAATTTTTCTACATCTAACGGTTCGTGAGAAAAATTTTCATTTGGAGGTCTATATTTGCTGAAAAAGTAAAGAATTTTTAATTCGATTTTTTCTCTTTCCCGGCAAGTTTGGGTTGGCGGATCAGACTAAGACGAGTTTTTGTAATAAGCTGGACCGAGTGCTTGCATAAAAACATAAAAAAAAATTTTTTTTTTATAAAAATTTGGAAAAAATGAACAAAGGGGTACCCTTGGATTTTTTTCGAATTTCGTTATTCGGCTATATTGGCGTCAATTTTCGTCCGAGAGTCAAGCGGGTGGACATTTCTTACATAAAATTGACCGCTCGTTCTTATGCGATGCTCAGAATTTTTCTACATCTAACGGTTCGTGAGAAAAATTTTCATTTGGAGGTCTATATTTGCTGAAAAAGTAAAGAATTTTTAATTCGATTTTTTCTCTTTCCCGGCAAGTTTGGGTTGGCGGATCAGACTAAGACGAGTTTTTGTAATAAGCTGGACCGAGTGCTTGCATAAAAACATAAAAAAAATTTTTTTTTTATAAAAATTTGGAAAAAATGAACAAAGGGGTACCCTTGGATTTTTTTCGAATTTCGTTATTCGGCTATATTGGCGTCAATTTTCGTCCGAGAGTCAAGCGGGTGGACATTTCTTACATAAAATTGACCGCTCGTTCTTATGCGATGCTCAGAATTTTTCTACATCTAACGGTTCGTGAGAAAAATTTTCATTTGGAGGTCTATATTTGCTGAAAAAGTAAAGAATTTTTAATTCGATTTTTTCTCTTTCCCGGCAAGTTTGGGTTGGCGGATCAGACTAAGACGAGTTTTTGTAATAAGCTGGACCGAGTGCTTGCATAAAAACATAAAAAAAATTTTTTTTTTATAAAAATTTGGAAAAAATGAACAAAGGGGGTACCCTTGGATTTTTTTCGAATTTCGTTATTCGGCTATATTGGCGTCAATTTTCGTCCGAGAGTCAAGCGGGTGGACATTTCTTACATAAAATTGACCGCTCGTTCTTATGCGATGCTCAGAATTTTTCTACATCTAACGGTTCGTGAGAAAAATTTTCATTTGGAGGTCTATATTTGCTGAAAAAGTAAAGAATTTTTAATTCGATTTTTTCTCTTTCCCGGCAAGTTTGGGTTGGCGGATCAGACTAAGACGAGTTTTTGTAATAAGCTGGACCGAGTGCTTGCATAAAAACATAAAAAAAAATTTTTTTTTTATAAAAATTTGGAAAAAATGAACAAAGGGGGTACCCTTGGATTTTTTTCGAATTTCGTTATTCGGCTATATTGGCGTCAATTTTCGTCCGAGAGTCAAGCGGGTGGACATTTCTTACATAAAATTGACCGCTCGTTCTTATGCGATGCTCAGAATTTTTCTACATCTAACGGTTCGTGAGAAAAATTTTCATTTGGAGGTCTATATTTGCTGAAAAAGTAAAGAATTTTTAATTCGATTTTTTCTCTTTCCCGGCAAGTTTGGGTTGGCGGATCAGACTAAGACGAGTTTTTGTAATAAGCTGGACCGAGTGCTTGCATAAAAACATAAAAAAATTTTTTTTTTATAAAAATTTGGAAAAAATGAACAAAGGGGGTACCCTTGGATTTTTTTCGAATTTCGTTATTCGGCTATATTGGCGTCAATTTTCGTCCGAGAGTCAAGCGGGTGGACATTTCTTACATAAAATTGACCGCTCGTTCTTATGCGATGCTCAGAATTTTTCTACATCTAACGGTTCGTGAGAAAAATTTTCATTTGGAGGTCTATATTTGCTGAAAAAGTAAAGAATTTTTAATTCGATTTTTTCTCTTTCCCGGCAAGTTTGGGTTGGCGGATCAGACTAAGACGAGTTTTTGTAATAAGCTGGACCGAGTGCTTGCATAAAAACATAAAAAAAAATTTTTTTTTTATAAAAATTTGGAAAAAATGAACAAAGGGGGTACCCTTGGATTTTTTTCGAATTTCGTTATTCGGCTATATTGGCGTCAATTTTCGTCCGAGAGTCAAGCGGGTGGACATTTCTTACATAAAATTGACCGCTCGTTCTTATGCGATGCTCAGAATTTTTCTACATCTAACGGTTCGTGAGAAAAATTTTCATTTGGAGGTCTATATTTGCTGAAAAAGTAAAGAATTTTTAATTCGATTTTTTCTCTTTCCCGGCAAGTTTGGGTTGGCGGATCAGACTAAGACGAGTTTTTGTAATAAGCTGGACCGAGTGCTTGCATAAAAACATAAAAAAAATTTTTTTTTTATAAAAATTTGGAAAAAATGAACAAAGGGGGTACCCTTGGATTTTTTTCGAATTTCGTTATTCGGCTATATTGGCGTCAATTTTCGTCCGAGAGTCAAGCGGGTGGACATTTCTTACATAAAATTGACCGCTCGTTCTTATGCGATGCTCAGAATTTTTCTACATCTAACGGTTCGTGAGAAAAATTTTCATTTGGAGGTCTATATTTGCTGAAAAAGTAAAGAATTTTTAATTCGATTTTTTCTCTTTCCCGGCAAGTTTGGGTTGGCGGATCAGACTAAGACGAGTTTTTGTAATAAGCTGGACCGAGTGCTTGCATAAAAACATAAAAAAATTTTTTTTTTTATAAAAATTTGGAAAAAATGAACAAAGGGGGTACCCTTGGATTTTTTTCGAATTTCGTTATTCGGCTATATTGGCGTCAATTTTCGTCCGAGAGTCAAGCGGGTGGACATTTCTTACATAAAATTGACCGCTCGTTCTTATGCGATGCTCAGAATTTTTCTACATCTAACGGTTCGTGAGAAAAATTTTCATTTGGAGGTCTATATTTGCTGAAAAAGTAAAGAATTTTTAATTCGATTTTTTCTCTTTCCCGGCAAGTTTGGGTTGGCGGATCAGACTAAGACGAGTTTTTGTAATAAGCTGGACCGAGTGCTTGCATAAAAACATAAAAAAATTTTTTTTTTATAAAAATTTGGAAAAAATGAACAAAGGGGGTACCCTTGGATTTTTTTCGAATTTCGTTATTCGGCTATATTGGCGTCAATTTTC
>CAKJVB030000081.1:0-31879 GCA_918026665.1 Diabrotica balteata | reverse complement strand
TTATCACGTGGTTTTATCTCCACTAGAAATACGTCACATTTGTGTTAGAGGCATATGTTTGATAAGTTTAAGTAAAGTTTCTATATCTCTAGATATGACTTCAATTTTTATCAAATTAATCAATTATTCAAAATCATATTGAATTGGTGATTGAATAATTAACCGATTAATTAGTTAATCATTACCCATAGTACGTCCGATTGTAATGGTCTCCTTAGTACTCGAATCTTCGTGAAGCCTCTTTTTTGACCCCTTAAGTAATGGCTTATCATTTGCTTTTCATTAAAAATTTAATTTTTATATACAGACTATTACTATTCGACGATATTTCGAATCAGATTTATATACTAATAACTGAAGAATCCCTTTATGCAGAGTAAATAAGTTTGTAATATCGGTCACGACTCGTTGATATGGATAATAAACAGTTAAAATAAGTGTACAAAATTTTAACTGCCTATATTGGCGTCATTGACCTTGACAAAGACTACTTAGACATGGTATTTTTTAGTATGTACAATATATTAATTATACTCTAGATTATATATTAGATTACATACGTGCCAATATGATGTATTATTCCTGTGTGAGCGATATTGATATATTTATTGTATGGATACATTGTTCCCATCCCTATTTACTACGCACGTATTTAAAAATAATAAATAGAAAAAAATATAGGTGCTTTGGAATATTTATCGAGTTCGAATAAACTGCAAGATTGGTGCAATAAACTATTTGTCCCTACAATGTGATGAATTTATTTCTATTGTATTGAAAGATTTGCAGCTCATAAGAGTGAACAAATTATAGGAAGCGAAATTTTACTCTAATTATTGATTCAACACCTGATATATTTCACATAGATCAGCGTACCGTCATTGTTTACTATGTTCTTTTAAGTGGTATAAAAGAAGGATTTTTAAGATTTCTATCCATATTTTCTAATACTAGTGAAAACTTAAAAAAAATTATTTTAGAATTTTAAAATAATTTAGGCTTAGACATCACTAACTGTCGGGGACAGAATTATGTCGTTATTATTACCGTTTAGGAATTGTCCATACTTTTTTAGGTTCTACAATTAGGTGGAATGCATTTCAAAATTTTTGTAAAAGCAAACTCTTGAGTATTAAACCCATTAGTGACATCAGGATGTATGTTTGTTCCGATGATCTAAAAGGAAAATTTTGATTAAATTAAAGATTGTTTACATCATTTTTCCTTAAAATCAAGATGAAAAACCATTAATAAGATCCGAAGCTACCGGTTTACATAAAAAACATGATCTATTTGATTATGTACTATTACTTACTATTTGGAGAAGATTTTAGAAAGAAATAAATGTTTTAAACAACACTCTTCAACAAAAGGAACAATCCCTAAATACAGCAGTTTTAATAGATTTATTAATAGATTTCATACAAAGAGATGATTTTGACAATTTAGAAAAAGAAGCAGAAAAGAAAAAGGGTTTGCATATAATAAGGATAAAAAAACTGCAGAAACTATAAATACTATTTCATAATAAAATTGTAGAACATGAAATTTATATTCAGTGCAGAACAGATTTACTTCATGCCTGATACTATGTCGTTGCCAAATCTTGTATTTATATCTTTCATGATGATTAATGCAAATGTTGTTTTTATTGCCACCCTCTTTTCAAGATCTCGATAATATTTAACTCTGAGTTCTATTGGCTTACTCTGTTAGGTGTCGTATATAATTATTATTTTTAATCTATATTGTTCCGTGTTTCATCCAATAAGATTTGCTTGGAGATGTAGTCAACAATTTCAATGTTATTTGCCTAGTTTTGTTTATTAGTAGAGCTATGGTCCTTCGCTTTGTTATTCTTGGAAACTCTGGTTTATATGAGTGACATTGTAATTATTGAAGTTTGTTTGTATTGTAATAATAAATGTGCACTTAATTTTACGTATTTATTGCAAACTAGTAATACAGCATAAATTACGATGTGTTTAAGTGAATGTCTGGAGATGAACTGCTGGTAACTCCCACTTCACACGCTGGTTCTTGGCGGGTTTGCTAGAGGAATGAAGGGCAGCGCAGATCAGGACCGGCGCTGCACAAATAGCTCGAACATACTCCCCACCTTGAAAGGCTCCTTTCAACCATCTAGAGGGAGTGGACATATTTTGTTGAATCCACGTTTGATGATGCCAGTGGAAGTTTTTATCGAAGCTACTCGAATGATATTGTCTCTTACAGGATGTATACTGATTATTCGGCCTAGTTGCCAATGGATTGGATTGGTGTTGTCGTCCTTTATGAGGACCAAAGCTCCATCTGTGAGGGCTTCTTAATTTTTCTTCCAGCGTCCCTTGACTTGTAGCTGGGAGATGTACTCTGTTTTCCATCTTGTCCAAAAGCCTTGGCAAATCTGCTGGATTAGCTGGTATCGGTTTAGTCTATTGACCTTTATATCGGTTAGATCTTGATCTGGAACTGCTATCATTGGTTTACCAATAAGAAAGTGAGCAGATGTTAAAGGATTAAGGTCATTAGGATCTGGACTAATAGGGGAAAGAGGGCGTGAGTTTAAAATTGCCTCTATTTGAATAATTAAAGTTTGAAATTCTTCATAAATAAGAGCAGTTTTTGACAGAACTCTTTTTAAATGTAATTTTGACGATTTTACTCCGGCTTCCCAGAGTCCACCAAAATGAGGTGAATAGGGCGGTATAAATTGCCATTCAATTGATAAAGAATTTGTTAATGAGCATAATTTGTCAGTTAATGCATGTGAATTTAAAAGAGATGCCAATTCTCGTTGGGCACCTATAAAATTGCTTCCATTGTCTGAGAATATTTTTACTGGTTTTCCTCTTCGAGATACAAACCTTCGTAAAGCTTGTAAAAATGCTTCAGATGAAAGACTTGAAATTAATTCTAGATGTATGGCCTTGATGGAAAAGCAAATGAAAAGACCTATGTAACATTTAGTGGTTTTGCATCCACGACCTTTTTTGTCTTTTATAAGGAATGGACCTGCATAATCAACACCCGTTATTGTAAATGGACTAGAAGGCATTACTCTAGCATTAGGAAGATTTCCCATTATAGGCTGTATGGGTTTTGCATTGAATCTAAAGCATCTTATACACTTTCTAACAGTAGCACGAGCTAGGTTGCGACCAGATGTGGGCCAGTAAATATCTCTTATAGTATTGAGAAGTAATTGAGCATCACCGTGTAGTAATATAAGATGCTGTTCTTGAAACAGTAATTTTGTGAAATGATGATTTCCATCAATTAGAATAGGGTGTTTTTTATTGAAGTCGTAATCAGAATACTTGAGTCTACCACCAACGCGCAGAATATTCTGACCATCTAGAAATGGTGTGAGGCCACATAACCTATTTTTTGATGGGAGATGTTTATTGTTAGATATATCTCTGATTTTATTATAAAATGATTGATTTTGACTTACTTTGAGTAATGAATTTAGGGAATACCTTAGTTCCGATAATGTCAAAACACCGGTTTTGCGATGATTCCCTTTAGCACAATTGTTTGCAAATCTGAATATGTAACTTGCGACTCTACACATTTTAGAGAAATTAGAAAATCGATCAAACGGAAAGCTCAAATTATCTGGTACATTTTGAACTAATAGAGTTTGAGTTCTTAATTCCGGTAAATTGTCTACTTCAAATTGTTCATTGGGCCAAAATTCTACATCTAAAATTAGCCAAGATGGACCATGCCACCATGTTTCAGAATTTAATATTTGACTGGGAAACATCCCTCTTGAAATGAAATCTGCGGGATTTTCCTTGGTTGAGATATACTTCCATTGGCAATTTCTCGTTAGTGACTGTATTTCTGAGACACGATTACCTGTGAAAGTTTTTAGCAAATTTGGACTGGTTCTTACCCAAGCCAGTGTTATAGTTGAATCGGACCAAAGAAAATGTTGATCAAATTGTAAGTTTATTGATGCCTGAACCTTATCTACTAGGCGTGCCAATAGCAAGGCGCCGCAAAGCTCTAGGCGAGGAATACTGATGGTTTTTAGAGGTGCAACCTTGGATTTTGCACACAACAAACTAACTTGTACTTTACCATGTTTATCGCAACTTCTAATGTAGACACAGGCACCATATGCACGTTCCGATGCATCACAGAAACCGTTCAACTGCAATTCTGTTGGACTGCATGCCGTGATATTGACAAATTGTTTAACAATGGAAGTTCGTTTTGCAAGCTGATCCATTTAGAATACAATCCTTCAGGTAAATTGTCATCCCACGATAATTTATTGCACCATAGGTTTTGCATAATGATTTTACCTATGATAGTACATGGGCTTAATAGACCTAGAGGATCAAAGATTTTTGCTATTGAGGATAAAATGGATCTCTTAGTAATTGTTTGTTTAGACAAACTTGTATTGATATTGTAACATAAACTGTCATTCGAACAAGACCATATTAACCCTAAAGTCTTAGTTTTACTATCACCGTTCGAAAACTCTAAAATATCGAAAGAGGATTGAGAATTGGCTATATCCTTTAGAATTTCTGGGTTGTTGAGCACCATTGTCTCAGGTGGAAACAACCAGTCTCTACTACCTTGGATACCTTGCTGCAAATATCTTGAGCTTCTTGAATAGAGTCAGCTCCGGTGAGCATATCGTCGACATAAAAGTCCTCCTTGATTATTCTTGCAACCTGTGGGTTATAATCTTCAATCTCGTTTGCTAATTGTACCAAACAACGTATAGCGAGAAAACTTGCTGAAGCTTGACCGTAGGTAACAGTATTTAACTCGTACGTTTTTATTGGTTTTGAGGGATCTTCACGCCATAAGATCCGCTGTAGTGAGCGCTGCTCTGGATTTATTAGAACTTGTCTATACATTTTAGCGATATCGGCAGACACAACATAGGCATATAGTCGAAACCTCAAAATTATAGAAAATAGATCATGTTGAAGAAGAGGTCCAATTAATTGAATATTGTTTAAAGATATTCCGTTACTAGTAGCAGCAGATGCATCAAAAACAACGCGCAGTTTTGTAGTAATCAAAAATTCTTTTGTCGCCCCATGATGAGGTATGTAATATTGACATTGTCCATCATTTTGGTCTAATATAGGAGACATATGGTTCAGTTCTTCATATTCAGTCATAAATTCAACATATCTTGATCGCAATGTAGGATTTTTTACCAAACGTCTTTCGAGAGCATAGAATCGTTGCTCCGCATGAATTCTTGATTCACCTAAGTTTTTTGGTTCTTGCTTTAATGGTAAATTTACAATAAATCGTCCATCACAATTTCTTGTAGTAGTTGTTTTGAATATTTGTTCACACATAATCTCATCTTGTGAAAGCACCTTAGAATTTTCTAGTTCTTCAAGCTCCCAAAATTTAGCAAGTGCTTGAGATAATTCTTGATTGGCGCTAATATTGCATGAAGCCCTATTGGGATTAGCAGCTCCAAGTGTTCCAGAAACAATCCATCCAAGTTTAGTTTCTTGTAGATGGGGCTTATTTTTCCCTAAGGATATTTGATTGGTATCTAAAAGTTGCCAAAACAAATCCGCTCCCATAAGCATGTCAATTGTAGAGGGTTTGAAAAACTCGGGATCTGCAAGTTTTATATTGTAAGGAAATTGCAACTCAGAGATACTAAGAACATTGGCTGGCATATAACCAGTAATCTTTGGTAGGATATAACAAGTCAGATCGGCCTTGAAGGTATTATATTTTGATTGGATTGATACCTGGCATTTGCTTCTGACAGAAGAAATGTTATTGGTTATACCGAATATTGATAAATTAGTGTTTTGAATAGGAAGATTAAGTTTTCGTTGAATGCCTTCCGTTATGAAAGAAGTTTGAGATCCGCAATCAAGGAGAGCTCTAATTGAGTGAAGATTATTTTGATTGTCACAAATAAGCACGTATGCAGTAGATAATAAAACCTGTCCTACCGATATAGAGTTAGATACGTTACTATTTAGTACATTTGCGCTCCCTTGACCTGAGCCTTGCTCACTTAATGACGTGTCGTTATTGTGGTCATGCAGAAGTGTATTGTGTCTTGATTTGCACTTCCTACATGGACCCAGTTTGCATTTATGTATAGTGTGTCCTTCTTTTAAGCAATTAGAACACATAGCTGTTGTTTTGTTAACAAATTGAATTCTATCGTGGACCGAAAGTTTTAGGAAGTCATTGCATGTATATATAGAATGTTCACCCTTACAAAATGAACAAGTATAGCGCCCAGACATGAAAACCTTTGTTGTCTTCGCAGTCCGTGAAACCTGATACGATTTATTATTGTTTGTACTTGGTGAAGTATTATTTTTGTAATTTAAAGGGTCTACAAAATTAGCTCGCTCACGCAAAAATGTTAAAAATTTGTCTAAAGTAGGTGATTCAGTTGTATTACGCGTTTGTCTTCCCAATCGCTTAGAGATGCGTTATCATTTTTTTGACAAAACCAAAATATTAGCAAACAATCCCAATTTTAAGTAGATTGACCTAATTGCTGTATTGCTCCCAAATGTTTCGAGATGTTGTCTGCTAATTGTTGTAATTTATCGTGAGAACCCTTGTGAATAGATTCCAAAAGAAATAAAGCACCTATGTGATCAAGTAACAACTTTTTAGTATTATTGAATCTTTCGCATAACGTATCCCATGCTACTGTATAGTTATCTGCGGTGTACCGAATATTGCTTATAGATGCAGCAGCATTGCCTTCTAGAGCACCCCGCAAACAGAAAAACTTTTCAATATTGGTTAGTCTATCGTTTTGGTGGATAATACTAGTAAATTTATCACGAAACGCAAGCCACAAATTGAAATCTCCATTGAATTTATTTAGTGAGATGTCTGGGAGTTTTATACCACCTGATTGACATGAATGAGATTGATTAGAACTAACTTCTACTAATGTAACAAGTTCTTTGTCGAGTTCATCTAGTGCAATATCGTCAGACATTAGTTCAATATCGTTATTAATATTCTTAAATTCTAATAATAAAGATGAAGCATCGTTTACTCTATCTTTCAATGTAAAAATATCTAATTCAGTTAATGTGTCTTTTCTCAGTGTATCTAAATATTTATTAAAACTTGTTAATGATCGTTTAATATCTAATAATCTCTTTTTTGTTTTAAAATTTTTAAATCAGAATCAGACATTTTAATTTAAAGAAAATTGTACTAATTACAGTTATTAATTCCTTTGTTTTATACAAGAATTTATTATAAACACAAAATGCAAATAGGCAATTAAAAACGGTAAAATATTTGGTTAAAATAATATTGGTATATAAAAAGAAATTTGAGACTGACTTTTTATCGCAGCGAAGAAACGTGTTTTACCCACGGCCAGTGGCGATTCTAAAAATAGTTCCTTGCTTGCTGAATCTTGAATCGACGATATGGCGGCCGGCGTTTGGGTAAATTACAATGTTTCCAATTAATACTTTGATTGTTGATTGCACTGGATTATTATCTGCTCGTAGGACCATGTAATTACTGAAGCTTGTTTGTATCGTAATATTAAATGTGCACTTAATTTTACGTATTTATTGCAAACTATAATATATTCGCCTAACAGAAAAGTAGAATAACAAACCTACGGACGCGTGATATATCCATTCCCAGTATCTAGAGATGCTGAAGTGGTATATACTTGTTACAAAATCACTTATACTGTAACTGATTATATACAAAAGCATATCAAAAGTAACAAGTAGAAACTCACAAGTAACGACAATCTCCACCTCTAAACAAAGACGCATAATTTGCAGTTTTTTAACAGATATGGATTCAATAATCCTTACGAATCACATTTATGTCTGTTGAATTTAATTATATAAATATAATTTTTACTTTTAATAGCTCTTTATATGTGTGTGTTGGTAACATTATAGTGTTGGTTTATAATTATAGTATTATTTAAATAAACTTAGAACTGTGAACGTTTTTAAAGTGTTTGCTGTTTTCTCTTAACTTGAGTAAGTAAATTTAATATTATTTTGACTCTATTGTAATAATTATTATGATGATAAAAGGTTTGCAAATGTGAGTCCATAATTGAACAGATATATTAAAAAGGTCAATACTCATAATCTAAAATTTACTTTCAAAGTTTTACAGAAGCGATCCGTTTCGAGGCTTAAAATATTTGCCTCATCCTCAGGCCTAGCAAAGAGTTTGTTTTGTTAAAAATCAATAATATAGATATCGCCAATAAGAAGTTTTCCGCTTACATCTAGGGTACTGTCCGTCTTTATCTTTTCCTTATGACACTATCATTGCAGTGAGATGATATGTTGATCATTATATATGTATGTAAATAAAAGGTCTTACAAGGTAAACAAAAACAACAAAAAAAGGACATCCTACTGCATAATATGTGATTTTCCATCTTCCACAAGTTTTTAAAATATATGCAGTCCGGATGTGGCAGCTTATACTGTATGTGTATTTGAGTTTAACTACTTTTAATTTTATTATAAACCAGAAGATAATCCTACCTTTTTAATAATAAAAAAACTTTGACAACAAAAACTAGAACATCCAAAAAGTATTTTAAGGATCAAAGACAACAACCTTTAGCAACAGTTACACGGTTAGAACACATTAATGCTCAACCATATTCCCAAGAGCCTTTTATTTACAACATATATCATGATCAACATATCACCTTACTACAATAGATAGTGTCATAAAGGAAAAGACAGTACCCTGGATGTAAGCGGAAAACTTCTTATTGCCGATATCTATATTATTGTTTTTTAACAAAACAAACTCTTTGCTTTGCGTGAGAATGGGGCAAATATTGTAAGCCTCGAAATTGGTCGCTTCTGTAACACCTTGAAAATAAAGATAGTGATTGTGACTATTGACCTTTTTAATATATCTGTTCAATTATCTATTATCTATTATTTTATTAGAATATTAGCATGTAAATAATATTTTGCAGGTTTGTATATACAATCAGTAAAACAAATTAATATGTCGGACACGGATTCTGCCGATGAACTCGTAAACATACCTTTAACTCCCCCCAAAAAGAGATCGAAAAAAGGCCATTTAAGCGTAGACGTTAAAGAAATAATTGTAAACGTGTATAAGCACGAGTTACAAGAAAATCCGGCGTTATTATTGTCCGCTGTTGAGAAAAGAGTAGCCGATAAAGTTGGAGTATCGGATAGTTCTGTGTTTAAAGTTATTAGAGAATATAAAACTACACACACATTAGTTGCACCAAAAAAATGTACCACTCGTAAAGGCAAACTTGAATCTGTAGATGATTTTGACAAGGTAGCGATACGAAGAATAGTGCATCAATTCTTTTTTAGAAATGAAATTCCCACGATAGATAGAGTTCTACAACAGGTCAACGACGACCCCAATCTACCTTATTTCAAACGTACTACCTTTTACAAGCTTTTGAAAAAACTTCAATTCAAATTTGAAAAACGTGGCAGGAACAGTATTCTTACAGACAGAGATGACCTTGTAATCTGGAGAAGAGAATTTTTAAGGCAGATAAAAGATCATAGGAATGGCAATCGTAAAATATATTATTTAGATGAGACTTGGATTAACGCTGGTCATACTAAATCAAAAACATGGATTGATAAGTCAGTCACCTCATCAAGACAAGCATTTTTGGATGGACTCTCGACAGGTCTGAAAAATCCATCAGGTAATATTTTTTGTTGAACATTGAAATTGATAAATAATATTTGAATTTTTAGGTAAAGGAAAGCGACTGATTATTTGTCACATAGGCAGCGAAGACGGATTTGTTCCTGACGCTCTATGGAGTTTTGAATCAAAGAAAAGTGGAGATTACCATGAGGAAATGGATGGAAAAGGTTTTGAGAGTTGGTTTGAAAAAACGTTACCCAAATTGGAAGCAAATTCTGTGATAGTAATGGACAATGCGTCGTACCATTCCAGAAAATCTGAAAAGATCCCCACCACATCTTCTAGAAAAGCGGATATCCAAGAATGGCTACATCTAAAAAGCATCCCCTTTGACGACTCACTTCTCAAAGTGCAACTTTTAGCACTTGTTAATCAACATAAAAAACAGTATGATAAATACATCATTGACGAAATGGCGAAAAGTCAAAATAAAATTGTTTTAAGACTACCACCCTATCACTGTGAATTGAATCCCATAGAACTGATATGGGCAGATATAAAAAATTATGTAGCAGCTAAAAATACAACTTTTAAGTTTGCCGACATGAAAAATTTATTTGATGAAGCTCTATCCGCCATAACTGCGCAAAAATGGAAAAATTGTGTACAGCATGTTACCCAAAAGGTGGAACCAAAAATGGGGAGTTAGATAATTTAGTAGAAGCCAGAGTAGATTCAATTATAATAAACCCTGACGATGATAGTACATCTAGTTCCTCAGAATAATATTTTGCACCAAGTTTAAGTATTTGTGGATTAGGCCTACCGGGGAAACCACATAAAAAACGCACCATTATCACTCTACCTCTATGGTGGTGTGAAAATGAGTTCACTTCTTCTTGATGTGCCTATCGGTGACGAATGTTGGCGATCATCATGGCGATCTTTACCTTATATCCCACAGCGCGGAAAAGCTGCATGGATGTTGTGTTGAACCAGGTTCTGAGGTTCTTCAACCAGGACGTTCTTCTTCCTGGACCCCATTGTCCAAATATTTTTCCTAGCAGGATAACTTGTAAGGTCATATTTGGATTCATTTCGCATAATGTGTCCAAAGTACTATAACTTTCGAGATTTGATGGTGGTAAGTACCTCTTGGTTCTTCTTTATTCTTCTGAGGACATCCTCATTGGTGACTCGGTCAGTCCACGGGATTTTAAGTATTCTCCGATATAGCCACATCTCAAATGCTTCCAATTTTCTGCACATATCTTTGTTCAAGGTCCACGATTTAACACCATAAAAAATAACAGAGACGACGTAGCATCGCAGCATTCTTACTTTTATACCAAGAGAGGGGCTGTGGCTCCTGAAGAAGGCCCCAATCCGGTTGAAGGTGGATCTAGCTTTTGATGTGGAAATGAGTAGCAATGATAAATAAAATATACAAAATTATTCGAAATTACATAAACAAAATGGAATATTTTAAAAATGAAAAACTGTAACCCATTTTACTCATTGTACCTATGTAGTTTTCCAGTACTTATTTTTCGTAATTCGGTATTACTTATATGTAATAGTAAAAAGTTTTTTCATAATTTTCAAAGAAAACCTTTCGTTTTACATCCGCAAAGTATGTTCGTTTGTGCGTTGTTGCCTATGCAATACTTGAGGACGATCTATCGATGGATTCATATATAGTTTTGTCTCCTGAATTAAAATCTGAAAACGGTATTTTGATATTTCGAGCCATCTTCGACATAACCTGCATCAAAGTCAAAAATAGTGACGTCACAATTCTTCTAAATATACATTCGTTTCTCCTGACACAAATAAATGTTAAATCGAAATCGAAACGTCGACTTAATAAATTTTATTTATTAATGTTAATGTAAAGTCTATCTACCCAATAATATATGTATAAATATTTTCCCTAACTTTTACACAAGAAGAGGTCTCTTTGTATATCATTAATGATAATATTATTACTTATTTCCAAATATTGATCTTAAAGCGTAAAATGTATAGAAAGCGTAAAATGTATCTAAAATGTATAAAATTCTATTTTTTGCCTTTTGATTAATACCACAATTAACTAATGATGTGTGAATGACTGTTTATAAAAACTAATATACTTCTTTGGAAGATTAATCATTGATTACTATTATTTTAACAGTAATCCTAAAAATTATAAATTAATTCAATTTAAATTCAGATGTTATAGACTGCTAAAATCTTAATACAACCCTGTACAATTATATAAACATCAGGTTTCGCGTGTTCTGTGCATGCTTTTGTTGATCGCCACTTTTCTGTTAAATGAATATGGTATAGTAATACAGCATAAATTACGATGTGTTTAAATGAATGTCTGGAGATGAACTGCTGGTAACTCCCACTTCACACGCTGGTTTTTGGCGGGTTCGCTAGAGGAATGAAGGGCAGCGCAGATCAGGGACGGCGTTGCACAAATGGCTCGAACAGACATTGCGCATTGCGCTACCCCAAGCGTCCTTCTACGTTCTCCATCTGCTATTTTTACCAATGAATGATACAAAAATTTTCTGTTCTGTAGGCATACGCGGATAATACAAGTGAGTTTATTATCTAAGGGGATGTCATATAGTTTTTAGAGAAATGCCCTCTAATTTAAGTGTAAAGTAAATTTAAAAAAAATTTTTTAATTCAAATCACTTTTATGATATTCTTTATAGTTCTTTTTCACTGCTTAATATAAAATAAAATATTACTTATACTTTAGACCACATGTTCTGTTGCTGTGCTAATTTTTTAATAAGTTGCTAAATGTTGTTACTTAATTGATTGTTTATACAATATTACTTTATAATGTCCATTTACTTGAGTTTTACTCACAAATCTATTAATATCATTGACTGCTACATGTCTTTTTAAGGTAACACTTATAACATCTTCTTCATAATTGTATGGTTCTCATATTGTACTTTTTAGACGAACTGATGATGCTTTCAGAATACGAAAGCGAAACGTCTTCAAAATAGATAAAGTAGCCTATCAACTTTGTCTTTTATTTCTCCACCTTGAGACAGACCGATATAAGAACCCACCACTCGTCTGAGTGATTCTTATAATAATAATATATATATATATATATATATATATATATATATATATATATATATATATATATATTGTAAAAACTACGACCGTCAATTTATATTAATAAAGTATTCAACTAGTGAAATCCAGAGGTTTATTCGGTCAGTCAGGTTGGCAAAATAAAAAATAGAAGTCAACTACTTCATAAGTTTATAGAAGACGTTTCGCTTTATACTTCTTAAGCTTCATCAGTTCTAACTCAATATGTAGTATTAAAGATGTTATTGTATATGTACTTAAGTTTACTCATAAATTTAGAACTAACTTAAAAAAAATTTATCAGGAACATGCAAAAAATAGTATTCGCAGAAACGAAGATTTACAAAAACTTTAAACGTACATTTGGCTTCATTTAGAGATGGTTCTCAAATGAAGACAAACAAAACACAGTGTTTTGTTAGTGTTAGTGTTAGCACTAACACAGCAAACTTATAGAATTGTTGCCACAAACTTCAACTTTCATATTAGTTTTCCATATATTATCCTAATCATTGCATATTTTCAGAAGTAACATCAATATTATGGTCAAACAACATTTATTTCAGAATTCCATATATAATAAGATACATTTGATACACCTCTTAGATCAATCCAATCTTCTATTTCAAAATAAAAGTCAGGCCACTTGGATCTAGTTCTTGGTTCATAGAATTTGAATTGATAGGTACCATACCAGTATTGAACTGGTATGGTACCTCAACTTATTTAACCCACAATTATTATTACATTCCATCTGGTTCCGAAATATACTCATCTTACAAAAAATTTGATTTCAAACTCAACACGTGTTTTGATTATCATCAAAAATAACATGTTAATCGTTCAGACTAGCTGTGTTAATTGAATACATCTTTACTAATTACAATTATACACAAATTTACATTTCAAATAGAAATATTAATTTTCACAAACAGCTATTAATTGAAAAAAATTTTAAAGTGTTACTTAAAACAATTGTAGAAACTCACCATTGTCCATGTAGGTGTGAGGAATATCTGTTCGTATGACACCGAAAATTGAAATAAGAATAAATTTACCTTATGCCGGTTTAAATAAACGATCATTCTACCTGTTCGTATAACAATTTCCGGTCCCAACTGTCGGATATTAGAACTACCAACTAATTATTGAAGGCTTTATAATTCAGTCAATTTCTTGAGCTCACAAATTAATTACCAACAATAATTATCCATTTGTTGCTTTGGATACATATTAGTATATTAGATATTAATATATCAGATTTTGGAAAAAATATCTCTAATAATTAAAAAATACCCGGACAGATAACTCATACCTACATCAATTTCAAATTAAAAATAAAAACTTTGCAAACTTATTATACATTTGATTATTAAATGTACATGTTCAGTTGCCAAAGAATTTACTTTAATTGGTTCAGTAAGTTAAACATTAGACTGAGTTAGTTATATTGTAGGATGTATTTTAATTAACCATATTTTTACATTAAATTTGATTAATTAAAGATTGTTGTTGTTGTTGTTTGTTTGTGTTTAAATGACTGCGGACACTAAATCCATTCGCCAATCTTACAATTTGAGGTGTAGTGTGTGTGTGTGTGTGTAGAGTAATTGTCTTGATACTTAGCAAAGTCGACGTCATTGTCTTTGCTAAGAGACGCTAATTGTATCCGAACGTCTGCGGTACCTCCGGTGTGTATTAAAGATTGTTAAAGTATGCCAATATTAAACACATCAATTTACTTTTGATATATCTAAATTGAAACAGTTTTATAGACATTCATTAATAACAGCATATTTTATGAAACTAGATAACTTAACTTACAGTATTGAGAAACAGAAGAAGAACTGTCACATGCTAACCTACATCTGTCAAAATTTACCACTAAAATCTAATAGATACAACAATAAAAAAACTCATTGTGCCCAAGACTATGATGTAGTGCTTTAAAGTCCTTCCCCTTTTAAATTCAATGTTTGTTTCGTCCCTTCTAAGTGTTTTCTGTTTTTAGTGTGTTTAAATTATCCTTAAGTGTTTGTATTTTACCATTTTATTCACTTGACTATTCCAATAATTAACTCATTGCCAATAGAACTTTATCAAAGTAATTTGATAACTACAAGTTTGGAAATAATTGCACACCCACACAATTTTTACATCTACACTTATTCATTGTCATAAAATGTCACCTTCATAAAACAATTACTCAATAAATAACACACATTTCAAAAATATATCTCTGGAATAAGTATAAATAACTTTTAATAACACAATAGTATATTACACCACTTACATTTAACAAACAATCTCACACATATCTCAAATTCATTGGATCAAATCTATCTCCTCAAGAACTTCCCGTTTACTGTCAAACAACTGCAATAATAGTATTGAGTTCTCCATTCAACAATATAAAGTAGTTTCAAACATGTTCTACCATCCATCTATTAATAGAGTACCGGCATGTAAGTAACTTTTATTTTATTTATTTATTTGCTCATTTATTAATTTATTACAATATAAGAGATTTTATAACAATTTGTGGGCCTTACCTCGTCTTTTTAACCTTCTTAAAAATTTTTTATACCTTTTATTCAACTCAATCATTTAAATAAAACCACAGACATGTAATATTGGCATAATTATTGTAATTTATAACATCTAATTTGTTTATCTTTATTAGACAACACCCTAATATGGGTTTTTATCATTTCAGCATTTGTTTAACTTTGTATCGAGACCTGAAGATGCTTTGCATATTGTAGAAAGCGAAACCGGTCGTCTGATAGTTAAATTAAATTGATTGTGAGTAAGTCTTATTTATTATTTCTTTACCTATTTGCAATGGACTCACACAAGCAACACATTCATGATTACAATAGAATAGATTTTAGAAAGAGGTTTTTGTTAGTTTTTAAGAATTGTAGAAAAATATTATTTGTAAATAAGTTTTAGGAAATTTTATAATTATAGGTAAAAATTTGTTTGTTATCGAAATGAAAAAATGGGAGAATTGTGACGAGCTTTGATTGGCGGAGATTAAAAAAGGTGGGATAGGTATGTAGGAATGAAAGTTTAGCTAGATTTTTGAGAGAGAAAAGATAATCAGTTGGTTTTCCAAGTCTGTAAGACGAACAGTGATTGTTCTCTGGCGGTTCCCGAGAGGTAGCAAGCAGTAGTGTTGAATGTTAGTGAGTTTTTGTGGAGTTAGTGTATCTGACAGAAGCTGAAGCAGCAAAATATTGTAAGTCATATTTTTCTACTTATATTCCAAGAGTCACTGTTCAGGCCAACGAGAGATTCAGTTTATCGTAAAGAGAAGATATTCCAAGAGTCATTTTTCACTCTGGCCAACGAGAGATTCAGTTTATCGAGAGGAGAAAGGCTATCATAATTTGAATAATTCGTGCTTTTGAAGGAGATCATTAAGGACGATATACTTGCAACAATTTGTTGTAAGATTGCTGATTACCTAGGGAGCGCCTGAGAGTAGATAATATAGTCTACAAGGAACAAGGATTTGGACCACTCATCATCAGAGAGAGATATTTTTGTTTTCTGCAGTTTTTCTTTTATTGATAACACAATTTTTACACTTAATTTAGAAAGGATATAAATATTTTGATTAGGAGAGTTAGAATAATTTGGGATTTTGAGATTTCAATTAATATTGTTTGTACCATTAATTTTGAAGGTTCACGTACGTAGAACAAAATTTTGAGAATCATTATATGAGATTTTGTTTATTGAAAACATTTGAGTGTGAATTATTTCATTATTTTTATTTCAATATATAGTGTTATATCATATGTGTTTTTTATTATTCCGGTATTCTTTGGACCTTACCTTTCACATGTAATAGCATAGATATTGAAGCACGAATTTAACCCTGAGATAAGAGAATTAAAAAGTGTGATAGAGTCATAATCATATCATTTAAATAATTTTAATTAATTAATTAATTAATTAGCTAATTAATTGCTTGGCGCACCAAGACTTGAAATATCACAATAACTGGCTTCCAAAACGTGGGGCTTGAAAATATCGCAGCTTTACATTTGAAGGAAGGGAAAGAGATCTGGAATAAGTACAGGTGATCCAGAGATAAAAACATATAACATTGAGGGAATTTGAATTTGAAAGTATTTTGACAATTTTTTCCAGTGGATATAAATTTGATTTATTGATTGATCGTAGTTAGTTGATATTTACTGCTATTGAATTATTTGATTTTATTTTACCAATCGTACATTTGATATTTATTTTGAATTATTTGAATTTTACTGAGTGCATATTTGATATTTGTCGTGAAAATTTATTACAATTGGGGAGAAATATTGTCGTGTTCTGCAACATATAGAGTGTTGTAAAATTTCACATTTGGCGGGGACAAAAACAGTAACGAAAAGAAACAACATGTCGACCACAAGGAGTCAAAGCAAAATGCAAGAAAGGAAGGAGGATAACAGAGAAGAGGAAACAATTGTTGAAGAAGGATCGGATAATGAAGGAAATGTTACAATAGTTGAGGAAAGAAAAGAAACAGGAATGTTAGAAAAATTATTAGCAATGATGCAAATACAGACACAACAAATACAAGAATCAACAAAACAGCCATACAAGAGAATCAAGGAAACAAAACAAACAATGCAACTTCAGTCACAGAAAATGGAAGAAAATCAACGGAAAACAAGAGAAGCAATAGAACAGAAATTAGAAGAAAATGATAGGAAAATGGAAAAGCGTTTGGACAAATATGAAAATGAAGTAAAAGTCTGTTTAGAAAAAGTTAGAGAAACAGAGAGGAAACTAGAGATGCAGAGAGAAGAAATAGAAACTAAAATGAAGGATATTAAGGCTGTCCAGAAAAAGGAACTGGAACAGTTAGAAGAAAAATTTGAAATGGCGTTACTAGAAGACAGGAAAGAAATGGAAAGGAAACTTAAGCAAAATGAAAAACAAATGGCAGAAATTGAACTAAGAGGGGTAGAGAGAAAAGAAGTTATCATCCATGGAACAAGCGAGGCGAAAATACAATTTGGCGGGGATATTAGAAAAACACACCCAGTACCGTTTGTTAAAAATTTGAAAACCAAATTACAACATATTAGATATTTTGACGATTGCAAAGAAACTATTAGAAACCATCTGAAAGAAGGAGCAGCGTTATGGTATGAAAGCAAAGAAGATGAGTTTGAAAATTGGACAGATTTCGAGAATAAATTTCTCAACTATTTCTGGGGAAAAAATAAACAGAGAGAAATCAATCAAGAGCTACAGAATGGAAAATATCACGAAAAAATGGGAATATCTGAAGAAAGATATGCTTTGCAGATATATAACAACTCAAAATACCTGGAATACAAATATTCTACCGAACAGCTGGTAGAAATGATCAGCAGACATTTTGAGGAAACGTTGGAAGATCACGTGATTTTGAGAAACTATCAAGATATTGATAGTTTGTGCCAATTCCTTCAATTAAAAGAAGCGAAAAGAAGAGAAATGAGAAATAGAAGACAACATGACCAATATAATGGACCGGAAAGAAGGTATTCATCAAATTATGACCAGAGAAACCGACATCCCAGATCAACAAACGAATATAGGCCGAGAAATTACAATAATTACAATAGACAACAAAATTACGATAACCGGAATGATACACAAAATAGAACATATGAAAATCACAACAGGAATAGAGATGCACAAAATCCTCCGAATAGGAATACGAACGAACAAAGGGACGATAGAAATAATCAGAGATTCCAACGACAAAACAGAAGAGAGATGAATCATGTAGCAATAGAAAAGGAGGAAGAAGAAGTATTCAATGAATCCAGACAGGATTTTCAATAAGGCATCCACTAAACAAAAGTAAAAAACTCTCCGGTATATTTTGTCACCCGAGAGAGTTTATACAGTTGGCGGGAAACGAAAAACAAAATTCTAATTCCAATCTAATTTTTTTAGATGCATTTATAAAACATAAAGCGATTAAAATTCTGATTGATTCTGGATCGG
Source organism: Diabrotica balteata (assembly GCA_918026665.1). Classification (NCBI taxonomy): domain Eukaryota; kingdom Metazoa; phylum Arthropoda; class Insecta; order Coleoptera; family Chrysomelidae; genus Diabrotica; species Diabrotica balteata. The sequence continues at coordinate 13,084 of CAKJVB030000081.1, read as the reverse complement.
AAATTTCGTTAATCAATAAAAAACTAGTAAAAGAATTAAATATGGACAGATTTGTGTATAAGATTCCGAGGGTTGCTTTAGTGGGTGCAAATAATAAAAAATTGACGACAGTAAACGAAGGTTTAGGAGTACGGATCAGAGTGGGAGACCAATTCTATATTATGCAATGTGTGGTGATCGAAGATCTAAATCATGATATGATAGCGGGAATTGATGAATTGAGTGAAAAACATATCACCATCAATTTTTCGGAAAATCAACTGGAAATCAGAGCAGAACCAGACAACATAGAAGAAGAAAAGGAAACAGATAGGAGAAAAAATTTCTGAAAGGATAAATGGACAAGAAAAACATAAAGAAATCAATATGACGGTAGAGGATAAATCGAAAGCTCAAGAAAAAAATCAATCCGAAGAGGAAAAGAGAATAAAAAAAAGAAGAAGAGTTCGAAAAGAAAGCAGGAAGAAAAGGAAGTTATAAGCAGAAAAATGGAAGGAGCCGAAACATGGTGCTCGGAATACCAGATAGAAATTAAAGATAAAGAAAAAATAGAAGAAGAAATAACGGAAGAGGACAGAGAAGAAATGGCAATTATGGACGAGAATCCAGAATTTTGTGAAGAAGTAATATGGACAGTGAACACATGTGAACAAACTGAGGATGAAAGAAAAATAAATATGTGGAGAAAACATGGAGAAGGAAATAGAGAAGATTTTAGAAAATTATGGAGATCTTATTAATGAAGAAAGCCGAGTGGCTAAAAATTATGAACATTCTTTTAAGGGTAAATACTTGGAAAAATTTAAAACGAAAATATATCCAATCCCGTATAAAGACAGGCAATATATGGGGAATTTTAAAATTCACGACATCTATCAATATCATGAATAGATTTTAATAACATAGTGAAATAATTTGATCCTGGAAAACTTTTGTCATTTTTAAAATTTAACAAAGAGTTTTCGGCAGATCAAATGGCGGGGATTTGTTATGATATGTAAAATCGAGAAAAATATTGGTGTGTTTAAAATACTTCAAAGTTCAAAAACATTAAAATAATTCAGATAAGTAGGATAATAACCAACAAACATTTCGAAGAAGGAAAGTCTTTAAATTTTTGGATTACCTGTATTAAACAAAATGTAAGCTATGCATAAATTATTTTCTTTGTTATACTATACTGGAGTGACCCGCATAATTTTAAGTGAAATCCAAAGACAATTGAACCGGGTTTTCCAAATACATTAATGCAGTGATTAAGGACAATAGAATAGATTTTAGAAAGAGGTTTTTGTTAGTTTTTAATAATTGTAGAAAAATATTATTTGTAAATAAGTTTTAGGAAATTTTATAATTATAGGTAAAAATTTGTTTGTTATCGAAATGAAAAAATGGGAGAATTGTGACGAGCTTTGATTGGCGGAGATTAAAAAAGGTGGGATAGGTATGTAGGAATGAAAGTTTAGCTAGATTTTTGAGAGAGAAGAGATAATCAGTTGGTTTTCCAAGTCTGTAAGACGAACTGTGATTGTTCTCTGGCGGTTCCCGAGAGGTAGCAAGCAGTAGTATTGAATGTTAGTGAGTTTTTGTGGAGTTAGTGTATCTGACAGAAGCTGAAGCAGCAAAATATTGTAAGTCATATTTTTCTACTTATATTCCAAGAGTCACTGTTCAGGCAAACGAGAGATTCAGTTTATCGTAAAGAGGAGATATTCCAAGAGTCATTTTTCACTCTGGCCAACGAGAGATTCAGTTTATCGAGAGGAGAAAGGCTATCATAATTTGAATAATTCGTGCTTTTGAAGATCATTAAGGACGATATACTTGCAACAATTTGTTGTAAGATTGCTGATTACCTAGGGAGCGCCTGAGAGTAGATAATATAGTCTACAAGGAACAAGGATTTGGACCACTCATCATCAGAGAGAGATATTTTTGTTTTCTGCAGTTTTTCTTTTATTGATAACACAATTTTTACACTTAATTTAGAAAGGATATAAATATTTTGATTAGGAGAGTTAGAATAATTTGGGATTTTGAGATTTCAATTAATATTGTTTGTACCATTAATTTTGAAGGTTCACGTACGTAGAACAAAATTTTGAGAATCATTATATGAGATTTTGTTTAATGAAAACATTTGAGTGTGAATTATTTCATTATTTTTATTTCAATATATAGTGTTATATCATATGTGTTTTTTATTATTCCGGTATTCTTTGGACCTTACCTTTCACATGTAATAGCATAGATATTGAAGCACGAATTTAACCCTGAGATAAGAGAATTAAAAAGTGTGATAGAGTCATAATCATATGATTTAAATAATTTTAATCAATTAATTAATTAATTAGCTAATTAATTGCTTGGCGCACCAAGACTTGAAATATCACAATAATATATATATATATATATATATATATATATATATATATATATATATATATATATATATAAAACCTAGAGCTAAGATTAATATTATTACTAAAATTAATATCAAACTCACCAGTCTTCCGGGTTGAACCGCGTCGATGTCCATTTTGCCAAGCTTTCGGCATCCTCTCTGATGCCTTCCTCAGGGCTTCCGAGGTCTCAGTCTCCCGAGCCCCCAGACACTACTACACTGTTCACTATTCACGGCACTTACACTACTGTAGTAGTAGAGATTTTGGAGAGACATCAGAGAAACATGTGATTTCATGCGCGGGATTTATTGGTGATGCCTTTATTTTAACGTACGATAATGCACGAGGCCATATCGCACGAGTCACTACTACCTATCTATCTGAGATCGGTATACCTACAATAAATTTTCCTGCGTTAAGCTCGGACATGAATCCAATAGAACATGTTTGGAATGAGCTTAAACGAAGGGTCCGGGACAGAAATTAGGCACCAAGGAGCATAATAGAATTAAGAGCTGCGCTTAATGATGAATGGGAAGCAGTGACTCAAGAATTTATTAGAAAAGTCATCCGATCCATGCGAAATCGATTGGAAAGAGTAATTGGGAGTATGGGTGGTAATATCAAATACTGAATAATTAAGAAATTTATGTTGTTATTGATGATTTCTCTGTTCATAACGTCTTTCTTGCGTTAGTTCCAATGATGAATATTTAAGAAACTCTGTATTCCATATTGTTTTTAAAATGCGTCTTTCAAATAATGCCTTAGCAGTTTTTGTAACTTCAATAATAAAGTTATTGTTTGCACATTAAATTTTTTTATTTTCATACTTCTTACATTGAAACAAAAGATGTAATCTCAAATATCACTTTTGAGTCGATTATTTTGCACTCATGTGTATTATAAAGTTGGGAAAGGTTTGTTTCCATTAAATATATTAGTATTTTTTGTTAAAATGCATGGGCACTTAAAATTTAGTCTCTAAATGGACGAATATCGAGAAAAGTAATCGTAACAGTTTAAGAAAGTAGAAGCCTTTTGGTAGGATTATAATGAACCACATACAATTAAAGAGAACTCTGAGAACAGATCTTTATTATTTTTCAATTACTGCAGTTTATGACGTACAATATTTGTTTCATAAAGTAGTTAAATTTAAACAATAATAATTTATGGGAAGTGTTTAAAGACGTAATCACCAACCTTTGTTAGAATACCTACAGCACAATAATAAGATAAAGCTTAATATATTTTTACTTATTATATTCATAAAAAGAATATCTAAAGTAAAATTTAAGGTTGATCTGCACCCCCCAAAAAATAAACTACAAATTCAAAAAATTTGAAAAAAATTGAGAAGGTATATGTGACAATTAAAAGTATTTTGACAAAGTTTGAACAAACTTCATGTTTTCGTTTTCGAAAAAACTCTAAAAAACTACTTTTTTCCAAGTATAAAGCGGGAAAACCAGACATACAATTTTGATAATTTTTTTTACAGCATAAAGATATAACCCTAAGAAATACTTATGAATTTTTTGAAAATTTTTGAATTTACAGTTTTGTCACTACGGGAAAAAATGTTATGTTCCGGCTTATAATAAAGCTACCGGTAAGAAACCGGAAAAAATTTTAATAACAACATATATAAAACTGTAAAAGTGGAATATATTTGCAATAAAACGTTGAATATTTTTTCCTAAACATATGAAAAATCTCGTTAAACAATAATTATATCTTGAATTGCCGGCATCAAATTGTATACTAGAGAGGTGGCTCCATCTCAAACGTTGGTAGTATTTATCATCGATAGATTGCATTACTTTCGGCCTCGAAACGCTTCAAGCGAATCGTCATACTAGCAGGGTTGCCATATCAATTATTTTGTACAACACTTTGACAAATTACAACAAGATTTAATAAGAATGTTATCGGTTTGAATGAATTTTATTTGGCATGCTAGAACTTACAGAATAGTAGATACTGTACTATTCCATCTACAAGTAATATATCTATAAAAAACGTATTTAGTTTCTAAAAACCTATTTAGGCGTTTTTAGTTAATTATTTTAGTATTTATAAACAATAGTCTTGCTTGCATAACGTATTAGTGATAATTTTTATATTATAATATAAGCATTAGTTATTCTTAAGTAATTCACATTTGTCAACTTGTATTTTAAATCTTGTTTCTCTTAATTTCTCAAAAATCTTCTTAAGATTTACCATATGTTCTTAAAGTGAGGTTGAAAATGTCCCTGTAGACTAGATATATTTCGCCTGTAAGTCTTTTTATTATGTTCTCCACTCTCTAAAATGTTGAGGGTGCATTTTTGAGTCCGAATGGCATTCTCAGGCATTCATAGTGGTCATTTTCAACGTTAACTCTTCCAGTTAAGTTCCCTTAAGTTATGCAGTCTTCCAAATATCTTCTTCCTTCATTTTAATTTGATGTAATCCGCTGGCTACAACTGGGTAGAAAAATATTTGCAGCGACCTAGTTTGTCCAGAATGTCTGTTATATTTGGAATTGGGTATAGACCATCGATGGTTTTCTTGTTCACCTTCCTGTAGTCGACATCTATTCTCCATTTAATTTTTCTTGGGCATCTGGTTGCTTTGGAATGACCCACATTGGGGACGACCAGGGCAATTGTCTCAGTTTGATGATTTCTTGATCGATCATCCTTGGATGTGTGGATACCGATTTGACTTGGTGTAAACCGGAACTTCATCTCTTGTTCGTATATGATGTTTTATTTGATTAGTAAATGTTAACTGACGTCTGAATAATGAAATATGCATGATGCAAACTTCCTGTACTGTCGTTTTCGGTAATATTCTTCTATTGTATTAAAATGATCGGTTCTTAGGAAAGGATCGACATCTCTTAGATTTATTGGTTGACTTTTGATGGGATCCGTTATTGCTACTTGAATATATTCATCGGTGTTATTGACTAGCTCGGTCCAGGCAAGTTGATTATATGCGACGGTGAGAATTTCTCTTAGGATGGCACCTTCGACTTCTTGTTTTTGGATGACGATTTTACCTGATGTTTCTTTTACTGTAAATTTGACTTGTATAATTCTTTAGGGCTCTTGGTGGACTATATAGAATTGGGCTTTATTTGTGGCATAGTAATTAATAGGAAGAATAGAATGCGCTGTAGTAAGAGTAGCTTGGGTAGAATCGAGATTTGCTTTAAGAAGCCTTAAGATTAAGACCATCAAATATCTTGTAAGCTTTGCAAATATAAAATTTTAAGTTAATATTTGAGTTAAATTCGGAAAAAATTGGAATTTCTACACAATAACCTTCTGAATGATTCAAAAAAATTGATGTAGCAACTGGTTCATATTTAATATTATTTTTGGGGAATTTATTTGTTATATCAGGATTAAGAAAAGATTTAGTGGCTCTTGTAACAATAAGAAGTTTAAGAGGGAGATTTTGAATTTTAATGTAATGAAACTCTCTTTTGTCAGCAAAGGAATGCAATTCTACTAAGTTTCTTCTTTTTCTTTTTGAAATCTTTGAAAATTTACATCTTTGTCCTCATATTTATGAATTTTTTGTTCATAGTAAGAGTAATCTGGGTATGTGTCTATATACCTTCGTCATAATTGCTCTTGTTGTTCGATATTAAAGAGCTTTTCTACCGTGAATCGGGGCCTGGCTGTCTTTTGAAAGCGGAAGTTTCTTTGAGATTGGGGTCTATTGCCGGTTTGGCGTCTAAATACGCTAATAGGTATTGGCTTATATGATTGAGATGGATATGGTTTATGAAAATTGGGTTGGTTAGTTGTAGAATTTTGTGCATATTAAGTGATTTGTTGATTTTGTTGGAATCTAGGGGGTTGAAATGTCACTCTTGGACTATTGTTGAATGGCTGTTGTTGCAAAGGCATTTGATTTTGCCTAAAGAAAGGCTGTGGCCATTGGGGCTTGGGTACCTCAGGCTGCCATCGTGTAGGAGCGAATGTATGTGATCTCGTGCTAGTTAATAAAATAACAAGACAAACAACTCTAATCGATGTGGCGATACCTAACAACAATAATCTGAGTGTTAAGTACAACGAAAAGATCGCCAAGTACAGAGATCTGGAAATACAAATAAAAAGACAATGGAGAATGGAAAGTACCCAGACGATACCTATTATTCTTTCTACCACTGGAGTCATTCCGAAGAACCTCCTAGAAAACATAAAAAAGCTGGGTCTAAATGAACATCTATATAAGGTCATGCAGAAAGCTGTGCTACTTTCGACGTCCAGATGCGTGCGAAAATTTTTAGGAGATACACCGACGTACCAAGTCACCTAGGACTCGATAACATGGAAAGAGTCCCACCAGAGCTCAATCCTTTTGATATCGTAGGTATCTGGGATGAGTGAATTTTCCCCTTAGAGGGAGTGTGGGCCGTATGGCTAAATCTGAATAATAATAATAATAATACTCCAAAGCAAACTTAATTAAAAGCACATAGTAAAAGCAATAAACACATACGCAATACCACTTATCACATTTGGCTTTATAAAGTGGTCGAATACGGAAACTGAAGAACTAATTAGATCAAATATAACCGTGATAACTAAATACGTATCAACCACCCCAAATCATACATCTAACGCATGACACTACCACGCACACAAGGCAAGAGAAGAACGTTGTAATTTGGAAATATCACCCACTACTTAAAGATAGCAAAAAAACAAAGACAAAAATATATAGAGCAGGAATTAGACCAGTGATAGCATACGGAGCGAAAGTAATATGTCTTACGAAAAAAGATAAAGAAAAAGTAAGAATTATTAAAAGCAAAATTATAAGAATAAACAGCCCAATAAGGCCTGAACACGGAGAATATAGAAGACTAATGAAGCATGAAATAAGAGATAGAAAGGGGAAGAGATAGTAAAATTTATTAATCCACAAAGACTGAGATAATTTGAGCACATACAAATAAGAGAAGAAAACGCATTAATTAGGAAGATAACAAACGTGAAACCAGTAATAAAAAGAAGACATGTTCGCATGTTTTAGACGATTGACCATTTTTCATATAATTCACACTAAAATATTTAATATTACCAGATAATTTAATTTTTAACTATCAACAAAAAAATAATATATGAATGCATGTATAAATTTAATGGTAATACGATACTACCGCTATAGACACAGATAGCGCCGCTAAGTACCTCTTTGGCGATAAAAATGTTTAGATAATAAATATAGATCATTTTTCAATGATATGTGTGAATGAGACCTTGTGTTCCTGCAAAACCGTAACTTTGTTTATTTTGACACAGCAGAACAGTAAAATATTATACATAAAGATGTTGTTAAAGATATCTTTGGTAACTCGGTCTACTAGTAAGCGTAAAAGTTATAGCGTATTTGATAAAATTACTGTCTACACAATTTGGCAACTCAGTCAATGGATATAATGATAGAAAACTGTAATTTATATTAGGGTTTGAAAATATTACAGAGTCATCATGTAGAAATCTACAATTAAGTTAAAAAATTTACCAGATTAGCATGCCGCAGTAGAGCCATCTCTAGGATCAGAAACAAATTAATTGTGGGTGAAGATCAACCTTAACACATTTCAATGGCCTTGAAGTGAAATTTTACTTCTTATTACAATACCGGATCCTGTAAAATTTTAAATACATTAATAATCTCCCGTAGATTATAAATCTTATTCTTAGATTAAAATAATAAATTTCGTAGTATTAGTACAATATACCGATCACAATTATTCTTTTAAAAGAGATTTATTAAAACACCGCGACATTGCACGGTAATGTGTCATACAGTTTCATCTTTCATATAAACATCGATAGTTTTGGGTGTATTTGGTGTATTTGGGTGTATTTGGTTTTGGGTGTATTTGAATTACACCGCGCTGTTACAATCTACCAGTGGCGGCTCGTGGCTTGAGAGACAAGGTCGGCAAGGTATTTTTTGTCTCCTCAGATAGGTATACCGTCTAATAAAGACTTCAATCATCATAGGAGATTTTTTGTTTTCTTGTTTTTTGTTTTTTTTTTTTGTTTTTTCCTATAAATTTAGAACCTAAACATGAACCTTTGATTCTAGTGAGGCAAGAGAAATCTCGTTCATTTGAGGCAGACGTTGGTGGCAATGAGAGAATTAATGACAATAATTTATTAATTTCGGTAACAGTTTATTTTAATGAATTGCAGTATATAAAATTATACATATCTTGTAACTTATCCCATCTTCCGAAAATATTTGGATCAGCATATAAAACTTTTAATTCATTTTCTAATTTTATTTAATTAAAGAATGATGGATAATTTTTAATCAACCTGTCAAATAAATATTTGGGAAATTCTTTGGCGTAACTTTTAAATTTTGAATCGTCAAAGAGGTCAAAAATTTGCAAATCTTCAAAATTCGAAAAACGTGTATCTATTTGCATAATAATAGTATCCAAAATTTCAAAACATACTCGTTTTTTAAAATATGTTTCTGTGTCATGCCTTTGTCTTTTTTTTTTGGGAGTTCGGAAATATCAAGCGAGCCCAAAACGTCACTGTGTATATACTGGAAATTACTATCATTACGAAAATCTCTGAGATTTTGCACCAGTCTTGTTATTCTATTTTTGAAATCAATAATGTCAGTTAACTGATTTTGAACAACATTGAATGTCAAATCGGTTTGGGTAAACACGTTCTTAAAAAATATTTAAAAGTATGTTACAAAAGTAATCATTTAATAAAGTTTTCAAACCGATTGCTTCACGGATCGAGATATCATCACTTTCAAAATCGTCACATTCAATAATAAAATCAAAAACTTCCAAAAGCTGTTCACGAAAATCTGCTACAGTAAAAAACTAACCGAGATTTAAAATTCCATCGCGTCTGACAAACTGTTGGCATTTTTTTCGAAACAAACCGTCCTAAAACATTAGTCCGTTAAGGCAAGCTTGAGAAAAATGAAGCATATCCGCTTAAACTGGCAAAAAAAAGACGACATTCTTTAATTTTTTTACATGTGGAGGGTGCCGGTTTACAACATTCCTTCCATGATGAGGCTTATATGCAACAGTGTCTCTTTCAGCGGCTTTTTTCTTGCTGTAAGCCCCATTAGTCCGCTAGCCTTCGACAGCTCAGTAGAGAAACTAAAATGGACTTTCAAAGTTGCTTTTATCTGGCCTGTTGAATTGATATAGTGAAATAAAACAATTACTTGTTTAGAAAGAAACTGTAATTGAAATAAGAAAGGGCAAGAAATAGAGCTTATAAAATTTGAGTGTGTAACTTATCGTAGGAACTTAATTTGAATATTACAATTTGCGAACGAAAGCGAAAACACCATAACACTTATTCACATATTACGGCTTCCCGGTCAATTGCGTAAACTGCAACGTGGAGAATCCTCTCCGAACTTTTGAAATATAGATGTTAGCCCTACGAAAGTCGCTAAATCACTGTCTCCGCTGGAATATTTTTTTGTTTATGCATTTTGAAAAGCCGGTCTGTCGTCAAGTAGGCGCTGTGGGCGGGGATTAACATTCTCAGAAACAAGGTCTAGGTAGACTGGATTTACTTAGGTAACCGACGCGAAAATAGAATTATTTGATACACAATAGAATTATTGGTTTGGAGATATAGTTCTCCAACATTCCCCCGGCGTTAGAGCCTTGTGGTCTAACCTACTCTTCTTTATCTTGCATAGGGAGAACTGAAATTTTAGTGATTGCCCTTGTAAATTGGCCATTGATGGTCTTTAACTTGACCACTCTGACTTTGCCATCTTGACCGGGCATTGTATCAACCACCCGCGCTAGAGGCCATTTTAGAGGAGGTACATCGTCCTCTCTCAGAAGAACTAAGTCATTGACTTTTATGTTATCCCTTGGTCGGGACCATTTTGGAGAGTTTTGTAAGCGGTTTAAGTAGTCAACAGACCACTTTTTCCAGAAACTTTGTTGTACCTTTGCAATTTGCTGAAACATGGATAGTTTATTTTCCGGGATATTTTCTAAATTTTGCTCAGGATGCGCAGTCAGGCTGGAGCCTATTATAAAGTGTCCAGGACTGAGAAAAGTGTAATCCGAAGGGTCGCTGGACATGGCACATATAGGCCTTGAATTCATCACAGCTTCAATTTGAACCATGACAGTATAAAACTGTTCGAAAGTGAAAGAAGAAGAGCCTATTAGTCTACGCATATGATATTTAGCGCTTTTTACTGAAGCTTCCCAGATCCCAGCCCAATGAGGAGATCTAGGGGGAATAAACTTCCATGAGATTTGATTTTCAGAAAGGTATTCCACAATGGTTTGAGAATTTGACTTATTTTAAAAGAATTTGTATAAGTCATAGAGTTGGTTTCTTGTACCAGAAAAACATGTGGCATTGTCACTGTAAATGACGGTTAGGTTACCACGTCGAGAAATGAACCTTTTGAGAGTTAATAGAAAGGAAGAAGTTGTTAGATCAGAAACAACCTCAATGTGCACAGCTTTGGTCACCATGCACACGAAAATGGCTATGTATGCCTTGATTTTTGGAGCTTTACGGAGTGAAGAAGATTTTAACAGAAAGGGTCCACCATAATCTACACCTATTTTTTGAAAAGGTCTTGTTGTAATAGACAACCTATCTTCAGGTAAGTTACCCATTAGCTGTTGTGCAGGAGTGCACGAAAATCGGAAGCATGTGGTGCAGTTGCGAATAATTCGTTTTGCTTCCTTTAGACCGTTGAGAGGCCAGAATTTTAACCGAAGGTTTGAGAGAACTGTTTGAGCACTAGCATGTCCCAATCTGAGATGTTCATTTTTGATGATAAGATTGACGGTATGATTTTTGGATGGAAGCAGTATCGGATGTTTTTGCAAGTAGTCTATGTCGGTGCAGTTTGTAAGTCTGCCTCCAACTCTAAAAAATTAGAAGAATCTACAAATGGTTTTAGTGAAACGATGTTTTTATTTGAAATAAATTTGTTATTTTTAAGCTCCGAAATTTCTTTTGAGAATGCATCACCCTGTATTTGCTTGATAATGAAATCGACAGCATAATTTAACTCCGCCACAGAAAGAGGTTCAGAAATTTTTTGTTTTTTACAATTAGAAATAAAACGAAATACGTACGCTAGGGTACGTTTTAAGCGTGAAATATTTGAAAAACGTGAAAAAACTCTCATCCAGAAGTTTTCTCCGTTAGAATTTACCACGAGGCTTATTTTTCGTTCCTCGGGCAGGTTTTCGAGAACTTTGTCATTTGCTAGATTGGAAACATTGAAATTTTTATCTTGTAATCATTTAGGGCCTTGCCACCAGAAATCGCTATTGAGAATTTCAGAACCAGACATTCCTCGAGAAAGAAGATCTGCAGCATTTTGCGCAGACTTTATGTGAAGCCATGTAAAGTTTTGAGTCAACTCTTGGACAAGTGCTACCCGGTGAGCCACAAAAACCGACCACCGACTTGGGTGACTTTTACACCACGACAGAGCTACCTGGGAGTCTGACCAGAGTGTGACTGAATGAAATTTTACAGGTTGATTTTCAAAGATAGAAATTACTTTTGTAACAAGTTTTGAAAGAAGAACCATTGCGCATAGCTCAAGCCTAGGAAGTGTTACCGTCTTTAACGGAGTTATCCTTGATTTGGAAGAAACTAATGCACAGGATATGGTCTCATCGGCATAGAACGTTCTCAGATATACGCATGCGCCATAAGCTGCCAAGCTACTGTCTGAGAATCCATGAAGCTCAACCTTTAGAATTATTTTTTCAGAAAAGTAGAAACGAGGAATTTTTAAATTTTTTAATTGTGACAAGTCCTGTAGAAACTTGTTCCAATCGTTTAGAATATTTTTGTCCGAAATTTCTGTGTCCCAGTGTATTTTTTGCAGATAGAGTTTCTGCATAAGCATTTGCCTTTAACAATGAAGGATTATGAGTCCCAGAGGGTCGAAACATTGTACTAATGCAGACAGAATTTTTCTTTTTGTTACTGGTGGGCAGAAATCATTTTCGGGGACGGAAATTGTTATTTGGTCTTCCGCAGGGTCCCATTTTAGGCCTAGAACCTTGCTAGAAGTAGAATCGAAATTTAGGTCATATTCCTGAATAGTATTTTTAGAATATTCTGAATTAATTTGTTGTAGGAATATGAATGAATTTGAATGAAATTTATGAATGTAAAACCATGGCGGTTTAAAACAGAATTTAATTGCTGAAGTATTTCGAGCAATTCTTGAATATTATTTGACCCACATAAACCATCATCTACGTAGAATTGGGTTTCGAGAAAATGCGAGGCCAATGGGAATTGAATTTTATTTTTATTTGAAATCTCTTGCAAGACTCTCGTCGCAAGAAATGGGGCACTGTTAGTCCCGTATGTAACAGTATTAAGTTGAATACATTTTATAGAATCGTGGGGATTGTCCCTCCACAGAATATTTTGTAGAAAGCGTTGATCTTTGTTGATCCACGTCTGTCGAAACATTTTTTGAATATCACAGGAAAATATGCATTTGTATTGCCTAAAACGAACTAGAATATCGAATAGATCAGGTTGCACCTGATACCCTTTTAATGAAATATCGTTCAGACTTTTTCCTGTAGAGCTTTTACAACTAGCATCCATGACGACACACAAAGTTGTACTTTTATTTTG
>CAKJVB030000080.1:0-57812 GCA_918026665.1 Diabrotica balteata | reverse complement strand
TATAACAGTTAGAATTTTTTTTAGTACAACAACATATGAACAAAGATTCATTCTTATAATATATCATTGTTATAAAAAATTGATGATTGTTATAAAAAACAAACCAATAAATATTTGGTAAATTAAAATTATTTATGTGGTACAATTTTCATTTGGACAGTTAAAGCTCATGAAATTTATTTTATAAATTTTCTTATTATTTGTTTTGATAATAAAAGATATTTGTATTTGTTTATTTATGTTATTTCTATTTATTTTCTTTTCCTATTTTTATCCCAAGAAGGAACAACTAAGAGATACTGGAAGCCACGAGAAAAGATAAGTATAACCTAAGCTGATTTATTTTTTTTATATAAATGGCACCCTGAGATTGTTTTTTTTGTATGATTTGCGACACTTAGATAATTAATAAAATAATTAACTAAAGTAATCTAAATAAATAAAAAGTTAATATAAAAGCAGATCATAGTAATATATATATATATATATATATATATATATATATATATATATATATTATAAAAATAATATATATATATATATATATATATATATATAAATTTATATATAAATTTCTTAAATGTGTATGTCATAAAATAAGTCCTGGTCCTTAAAGCTCACATTATATTAAAAGATTTCGAATGTTCGCAATTTTTTGTAAATTTCTTCATCTGATATATTTTTAGAAACTACTATCGCAATGTATTGTCTGTCTATTACGTATACACAACGAATTTGAATAGGATGTTACCAACCCTTTTGTCTTCCTAGCCACTGCCACACTTTAATTATAATTAAGCGGATAATACTATTGATCAGCTTATTCCATAAATGCATCCATGATGTGCCCTACGTATGAAGTTGTGTTGAAAGACAACTTTAGTCTAATCGCTGGTGCAAACAGCGCTTACGGACTGACCATCTGCGAGGATCTCTTTGATCTAATCGGCTCTCGAGTACTAAGTTTAAAGGAGCAGTCATCTGCATTCCCGTAGTAATAGAAAGGATTAATGCGTTCGATATGAATGGACGGATATTAGAAATCTTTGATTTTAATATCGTGTCTGTAAATATGACATTATTGTTGGACATCATAATCGTAAAATATGAAATTTCCGTACTAAGGATTTTGTAAGAGATGCGATGAAAGCATCGAGAAGTTATTTTAATTAGTGCAATTCACAGTAGTGCCTAAACAACTTTATTAAATAGATATAGTAATTACAGTAAATACTAGATATATAAATATATAAATACTAGATATAGTAATTCTTATTATTCTTCTTCTTGGTTTTAGAAAAATTATTATAAAAAATATTATTAAAAAAAACTGTTCTATCTTTTTACTCCTTCATATAAGCCTGCTTAAATCTTCCTTCCATGTTTTTCGCGAATGGTCCAAGTTCGGATATGCTACCAATGATTTATCAGTTGTTGGTAATGCTGCGGTGAAGCCAGCAGGTTAAACATACATAAACAGTAAACATTGTTCCAAAATTAGAGGTAAAATCAACGTTTTGTAAGATAAAAATTGGTAGTAACTAATTATATTGGAGTAGAAAGTGTGAAGTATATAATTGACACTAGAAAAACACGTTTGGTATGATCAAACATCCAAAAAATAACATCAAAAACAAGTAAGGTTATCTGCACTCCAGTTCTGCGATAAGAAAACGGCCCATTTCTTAACGCCCGGCAGTGTTGCCAGACTTCAAAAAAAAATATAGGGAATCGGAAAACAAAGTTCCCCATTACTGAATATATAAAAACTAAGTAGCTTTAAGAGGAACATTGATCTTCGAACAGTCGATCTGGATTCATTCTCCTATCGTAAAGCAAACAAAAAATAATTTACATAAAAACCATAATATACATAAAATAATTTTTGTAAAACACAAGATGTTAAATAAGTAGCTAAAATGAAATGGAAAATCGAATTAAAATTCAGATAATATTCAGAGTTATTCTTTTAAGTTAAAACATGCAGCATATGAGAATCCACCTATAAGAAGTCCGATCTGGCGCTAACTCCTCCACCGTTGGTTAAAAACAGAAACAAACAGTATTTGCTCAAATGAAATCAGGATAAACGCCACTAATAGCTCATCTTATTGTGCTTCAACGTCGACATGTTTGTCAGAAAACAAACCAGCACAACAAAGACAAGCCACTGAACAAAACACGTCAGCATGATAATGATACAGGTTGGATGTTAATTCCAAATAAGAAGCGTTAGCGATCAGAAGATAGCCCTCGCATAAAATTAAAAAGCTGAGTGATTATCCGCAATATTCACCCCTTAACAGAAATTAATGATATTAAAATTGCCCTTGAAGAACTAGGACTTCTTCTTCCTATGCCGTCCCCATTAACGGAGGTTGGCGACCACATTTCTAAAAGTTTCTCTGTCTTTTGCAACGTGGAATAATTCATCTACAGTCATGTTTGTCCAGTCTCGAATATTTCGCAGCCATGACTTCCTCTTTCTACCTATTCCCTTTTTGCCATCGACTCTACCCTGCATGATGACCTGCAGAAGACTATATTTATCATTCCTCAGTATGTGTCCAAGGTATGCAGTCTTGCGTACTTTTATTGTTCTCAACAATTTTTTGTCTCGACCCATCCTTCTCAGCACTTCCTCATTGGTGACCTGGCAGTCCATGGAATTCTCAACATTCTCCGGTATATCCAAAGTTTCAAAGGCTTCAAGCTTCTTAACTATTTGCGCTTTTAACGTCCATGTTTCTACCCCGTACAGTAGTTGGGACCAGACGTAACATTGAACAAACCTCAGTCTCAACGCAGTATTTAGATTTTTGTCACAGAACAATTTGCTTGAATTTAGGAATTCAAGTAAGAATTCAAGAATTTAGAAGAACTAGGACATGCAGTCAAAAATATCTCCAACATAAATCGAGATGAGGATAAAAAGCAACTACCATTTTCCAACTAGAATTGGTTGCTAATGCAAATAATAAAGACATTAATAAAGTTAATTAACTACTCAACTCAATAGTTGAAGTTGAACCACCACATCCCAAAAGAGAAATTCCGCCACAGGAGTCACCATGTCGAACACACTCACAAATATTGCAACAGAATGCCCCGATACGTAAAATGCACAGCCAATCACTTGTCATCCGAATGTCCAAACCCAACACGAATTAAAGATGTGAAGTGCACTAATTGCCAAGAGACTCATCCTGCCAACTACAAAGGTTGTTTGGTCTACAAAGAGCTTCAAAGAAAACAGTTTCCAAAGTTGAGGGAGAAAATACAATCTCATTAAATGCCAAGTTCCTCAAATACTCGCTCATCTGTTATATAGGCAAACGCTGTGAAGAGGCCAAATGATACCACCATATTTGTCTCAAATGGACACACCACACCGGACAGAGTAGAGAAACTCGTGTATCTCGGCAGTAATATCAATGAGAGCTGTGCTATGCTTAAACGCTTGCCAGCCTTTGAGATGTGGGTATACAGACGACTACTGAAAATAAGCTGGGTCGACAGAGTTAGAAATGAGGAGGTCCTTAGACGGCTGAGCCAAACAACACAACTGGTCAATATAATAAAGAAACGCAAGCTGGAATACTTCGGTCACATTATGAGACACCCTGAAAAATATGATCTTTTACATCTGATCATTCAGGGAAAGATCCAAGGTAATCGTGGTCCTGGTAGATGAAGAACATCATGGCTGAAAAATCTAAGGCAATGGTATGGAAAATCAACTACATCGTTATTTAGAGCTGCTGTCAATAAAGTCACGATAGCGAATATGGTAGCCAACATGATATCCAACGATCGATATTGGTCATGGAACTAGAAGAAGAAATTTGTCTCAAATACTACACAGGAAAAACTAAATACAACAGAAACAAGTAACAGTTTAGAATTAATGGTCCAAAAACTTATGAAGAGAATGGATAAAATGTTCGACCTTCTCATAACGGTGTTATCAAAACTTAATGTTCAAATCTAAAATTAAAATTGGATATTGGAACGCAAACGACCTTACAAACCATAATGAAAAGATTAAGGCTAAGGATAATAAAGGATTAAGTTAAATAATCTTGATATCATGATGGTCTTTAAAGCTCATATGACAAACAAGAGCCATTTTAGTATTCCAGATTTTTGCACCTATGTCACACCACACCCAATGGGAAAATGTTATGGTGGAACTGTGATAATTATTAAAAATAACATAAAATATCACGAATAAATAAAGTGTGTGAAACCAACATTCAGACAACCTCTATCTCTGTATAACTCAGTAAAGGACACTTAACGATGTCAGTTGCGTATTACCTGCCTAGTAAAATAATTAAAAAGGAACATTTAATATTCAAAATGCAAATAACTTAAATCTCCTCTTAAAACAAATGAAAATATTGAGAAAGCAGTTCATCACCTTACATCAATCACTCAACAGACAGTGTGGATAGCAACTTTAGATCTAAATCAGAGTAATAACTGTAAACCACGTCCACATCGTATAAAAATATTAATCAACGAAAAGGGAAAACTAAGAAAACAGTGGCAAACTTTCAGATCTCCCGAGGATAAAACTGAACTGAAGAGGGCTACTCGTTTGCTTAAAAGAAATAACAAAGATCAAAGCATACCTTAATTTCTTGAAAGTCTCACTGCGATGGATGACACAAATTAATCTTTAAACTGAAAACCCTTTAAGAAACTTAAACATCAGATTAAGCATGATGGTCCCGTTAGAAATAAAGATGGTGATTGGGCCAAGACCGATGAAGCACGAGCATTCGCTAATCATCTTAGCCAAGTTTTTTGACCTTACTTTAGAACTATCTCAAAGGTAGAAGAAGAATTCATTCTGCAATTCTGGAAAAAATCTGCAAAAATTAACCCAATAAAGGATTTCGGTTAGTCATATACATATTTAAGGCTATACTAAAGTTAGGTCATTTTCCGTTTCAATGGGAAATAGCACAAATTATTCTAATACTGAAATCAAATAAAGATTCACATGAACTCCGTTGGGAGTACCTCAGGTTAGTATATTGGGATCAACTTTATACTTACTCTATACGGCAGATATTCCCAAAAGAGTAAACAGCACAATTGATACCTATGACAGATTATTATGTGATAATGGCTTCTAGCTCGGTTCCTGTTACAGCCTGTAAAAATTTACAAATTAATTTAAATGAACTAGAGAAATGGATAAAACTGTGGCGAGTTAAAGTAAATGGCAGCAAATCAGCACATATAACATTTACTTTACGCAAAGAGAGTGTACAATCTGTGTGTATAAACAATACCATAATACCAAAAAAGTGATGTTAAATACTTGGGAGTACATTTTGACATCCGACTAAATTGGGGAAAGCACATCTGGACAAAGCGACTGCAACTAGGATTAATATACAGGAAAATGTATTGGTTCATGAACCAAAATCCAAATTAGGTCTACATAATAAATTATTACCATATAAATGTATTCTAAAGCCAGTTTGGACCTAAGGTATACAAATATAGGGTACAGCATCTAATTCTCACTTACTGAAACTTAAGCGTTTCCAATCTAAAGTTTTGAGACAATTACTAATACACCGTGGTATGTGCCCAATTATGTTATACATCGATACCATCAGATCCAAAATATTAAAGACACCGTTGTCTCACTCAGTGGCAATTACAAAATTAGACTATTGAACTATCCAAATACCTGGTTACCCAAGACCTACTTAAGCGACCGAAGAGAGGAAGACGAAACGCCTTGATCCCTTAAACCTTTCTATACCTTTACATACATAAACGTACAATCTCTATCATGTTATAGCTACAACTTATACTATATATACCTATAACTTATAATTGTGTGTGTATTTTAACTATTGCTATTTTTTAATATGTTAGTAAATGTCTTTGTAAAGTGTTATTTATATTTCAAATATTTATATATAATAAAAATTTATCTTAAAGGATTTTTGTCACTGGAGGATCTCCTGTTAATACGATAAACTTATTATTGTTTTTTATTTATAGAAACAGATTACAATAAATAAAGGATGTAAAAAAATATAAGCCTGCTTAGGTCTTCCTTCCACGTTTTTCGTGAACGGTCTAATTTCGGTTATGCTACCGATGATTTATCTCTGGGTCTACCGATTTTTTATATTTCTGGTTTTATTTTACTACCTACATATATCTTATGCAAGATGCCTTATAAATTCTTGAATTGGTGTCAGTTTCAATGTTTTAGTTTTTCCAAATTTTATTATTTATACATTCTGCTGATTTGCTGCTATGAGTATTTGTTCTCTTACTTCATCATCATCATCAATGGCGCTATAACTCTTCGTGAGTCTTTGCCGCGTTTTACTATTGCCTTCCATGTTTGTCGGTCCTGTGCCAGTAATTCCCATTGTCGCACTCCCATTTTCTCTAGATCTTCTTTGACTGCATCTTTCCACCTTTTTCTAGGCCGCCCTACAGACCTTCTTCCATCTGGCCTTTCCCAGAACACATTGTTTATAAGGCGATTGTCGTTACTGCGTATCACATGCCTGCCATCTGAGTCTATTGGCCTTTATATATCTGACTAGATTTTCTTTTCCGAATAGAGACTCTAGCTCGTTATTGTATCTGCCCCTCCATTCGTTTGTCACGCTGTCTCTGCAAGGGCCATATATCATTCGAAGAATTTTACGTTCCCACACCAGCAATTTATTTACTTCCCTTTTTGTTAGCGTCCATGTTTCGCTTCCATACGCGACTGCTGGTCGTATTATGGTCTTATATATCCGGATTTTTGTACCTCGTGAAAGAAGTTTTGACTTCATTAGATGTTGCATTGCAAAGAAAGATCTGTTTCCTGCCATTATTCTATTTTCAACTTCTCGCTCTAATTTGTTGTCATTTGTGACTGTTGCTCCTAGATATTTAAATTCTTTAACCACTTCGAAGTTGTGATCATTTATAGTAATGTTTTGCCTTATTCGCCGTCGTTCTTGTTTTGAGACGAGCATGTATTTTGTTTTGTCTTCATTTATTTTTAGACCGATGTTTAATGCAGCTTCTTTAAAGCTCGGGAAAATATCCTTAATTTCCAATATTGATTGTGCTACTGCGTCTACGTCATCGGCAAGGCAGTATGATTTTGTCCCGAGCAGTTAAGTCTGGTTTGATTTTTGGATATATTTTTCGCATGAAATATTCTAAGGCCAGGTTAAACAACAATGGAACAGAAATCATTTGATATTTTCCCTCCTATTCTAACTTGTGCAAAAGAGTTACTTACACACATTTGTGTTACCGCAGCTAGTTTTTTGTTTCTCTTACTTGCATCATTTTTTTTATTTGCAATTAATGAGTCTCGACTACTTAGCATTATTACACATTATGTACATTATACTACAAAGATATAAAAACGAATGGTTTAAATATCCATTTTTCCAAGAAGGCAATTTTTCGATATTTAAGCGATATATATATATATATATATATATATATATATATATATATATATATATATATATATATATATATACATATATATATATATATATATATATATATATATATATATATATATATATATATATATGATATAATTATATATATATATATATATATATATATATATATAATATATATATATATATATTAATATGAACCTTGGAATGATAACTAACACCCTGTTCATGTCAAAGGTCAACAGCCTTATGTGGACCATAACGAAAACCCAAGAGGCACTGGAGGATTTATATAATTTACGTTTTGTATTTAAATATGTTGTAAAGCAGTGGCTTTCACATTTAAACAAATAAGTAAAGCTTTTTTACTCACAATTAGTATTTTTGTTTCATCTTAATCACATCCTAAATATTTATCATACAAATAAATAATTTAGTAGTAATGGAAATTAAAACCTTGTTTATAAATAATCCCCAAGATAATTATATTACAGCTTCACATTTATGTAAAACGAGCCAAATAATCGGAAATAAATCAAAAACTCAGTGCAACCCCATTTACATTTAATTATTACCGTAAAACGGATTTAACATCGATATTATGCCCATGTTATTCGTTTTATTGAACAATACTAAAATATTGATGCGGATTAAATTAATGTTGTAATCGTCTTTTGGTACAAAATTTATAAAGAGCCATTTATTACACACACATTTATATATATATATATATATATATAATATATATATATATATATATATATATATATATATATAAATATATATATAAACAATTTATTGTATTGGTGTATTGGGTATGCGGTCTGTTACTTGAAAAAACTCTTTTTCTTTTATTTAATCCTCTATCTTTCGCTGATTTTTTGTCAGCTTCATCAGGAGACAACTTAAATATGGTTAAAATTTATATAAACATCAGGTGAGAGTAAACAATGAATCACTTACAGATTTAGAGTTAAAAATATTTAAAAAAGTTTTTGTACATATGTTCAAAACAGTACTGACAATATTGGTAAAAAGCACGTAGGTCACTGGTAATTAAAGATAAAAACAGAGCAAACAAAAACAACCAAGAAATAATTAAAACACAATAAATCCAAGGATAGTTTTTTAACACTTCTGAACTATGTTTTTGAGAACACCTATTTTAGCTTTAATGATAAATTCTATCGACAAATATTTGGAGCACCTATGGGTAGTCCACCAGCCCCATAATAGCAACCATCATTTTGGACCATTTGCTGGATGTCATTATTCTACAATTACCTTTCACTTTACCCTTTATTAAAAAATTTGTAGACCATCTTATATGTTCTGTTTCTACTTCACAAATTCAAAATACCTTGAACATTTTCAATGACTTTCACAAACACATCCAATTTACTGTAGAGATTGAAAATGATTGTTGGATATCATTTCTGGACAACAAATTAATAAGAACTGAATTAAACAAAATATTAATTGATTGGTATCAAAAGCAAACACACACTGGAAGATATTTAAACTTCTTTTTCAAATCATCCTACTCATCAAAAGTTTAATACAGTGATTGCAATGAAGAACAAGGTAAGGCATATAGTGATAATAAATTCATAAACAGAAACTTAAATTTGCTGTTAAACATCTTTGAAAATAATGGATACCCAAAATATATCCTTAAAAAATTGATATTTAACTCAGACATTTTTGACGGTCTCACTGATATCGGAGTAGTACAAACAATACAATATAAAAAACTACCATTATTAAAACAGTTTACTACCTTCTGTGACTAGTTTATTTAAACAATTTACTAACATTAAAATTGTCCAATATAATTTATTAGAAAACCGACAACTGTTTTCTAAAGTAAAAGACAAGACACCAACTGTAAATAAAACTAATGTTATCTACAAACTGCCTTGTTTGGATTGCCGAAGCTGTTATGTTGGCCAAACTTCTCACTGGCTAAAACAAAGGGTCACACAACACAAAAGTTACTGCACAAAACAGAAGAATACATGTGCTGCAGTTGACCATCACTTAAAAACTGGCCATCAATTTGACTATGCAAATGTCAGGGTTCTACAGCAAGAAAATAATTACAAAAAAATATTGTTTTTGGAAATGTGTCATATTAATAGAGAAAACTATGCAGTAAATTACAAGACAGACACTGGACAGTTGAGCAATATCTACTGTAATATTCTTAGTTGTTCAAATAATTTTTCTGTGTACAATTATATTTTAAATCACCATGCATATTTTTAATGTGTAATTTTATTGTGTTTTAATTGTTTCTTGGTTGTTTTTGTTTGCTCTGTTTTTATATTTAATTACCAGTGACTTAGGTACTTACCTCGATACACTTACAACGGTATGCTGACGCGCATCTTCAGTGACGTCACATCGATGCAAACATCGATTATGTTGGTTAGGTTGAGTGTTTTTACTTTTAATTTATCTCATTGTGTTATTAGTAATTTACAATTTTTAAATCGAATACAGTTGTAAATGAAACGGCAATATTGAGATACAAAAATTCGTTTGTAAGAATTTATAGAAATAAAATTATTTAAAAAAATTCAATGTGATTTGAATTTAAGATATTTATTTCAATATAGAAAGCACTTTAACAGAATAAGGTTTTAATACTTCGTAGATACTTATTTATTTTTCTTACGGTTTGTAAATTTTAACATTTTTATTTTCAGTTTTCTTTTACAATTTTTAAAAATAATTTGCTTATTAATTTCTGGAATCTTATGTAGCTTCTGGTACCGCTCCCGTCATAAAAAACTGGTACAACTCTTACAATTAAAAATCGTGTTTTTTAAGTTGTGTACTTTGGTCTTGTCAAATGTGTCATTCTGATTTCTAGGGCACCGTTGTCAGTTTAACGAAAATATTATATAAAATCAGCTAAAAGTAAGGCTGTGTGACAGACCACCAGTTTTGAGTATACTAAAAACTAAAACATTATCGAGCATTCTCTATCAGTCAGTCACATTAAATTTGTTTAAACATGCATCCTAAAAATTCTCATATTAATTTTGTAATTTTCCATCATCTCAATTAAGTACCCATACATTGATTTGTGTTTTATAACAATTTATGAAAATATTTTAATTCAAAAATAATGACAGATAATCAATCTAGACAAACTTCAAATTATTATAATAAAACATTACAATGAGATATGGTATTGTAACTGTTACGTTTTGAAAAGCGTTTTTTCGCACCGAATATTTTCTGGTATATAATACGTAGGATAAAGTATAATGTTAGTTTTTCACATTTTTTATCGTTCTTGTAATAAATAATAAATTAATCTTGGTAGTTTGCCTGTTACAAAACTTATTGACACAGAATACAGTTCTACAGTTCGAGTTACAGTCGAAAATTACAGTAGATGCATTCCAGTGTTCCCTGTGCCAATACCCTAGGTTTAAAGATCCTTCAAACATTTTGGATAATAACTCAACCCTATCTCTGCTTATTTAATTTCTTAGATTCAGTTTTTTTTTTGGTAATGATAAAAATAATACCTATCTAAAAATTTTATACATTTTTGAACGTTATTTTTTATTTAGATTTAGTGCAATTCCGTTATCTATAATTGATTTTCTAAACACCGGTTTACATTGGAAAAAAAAGTGTACCAGTTTTATATGACGGGAAGTGTACGACCAAGACAATAATTTTTTTTTTTGTGTGTTTTGGCTTGGACAATTGTCATTCAGCCAGTCTCAATCAAGATAAGTTTATTAATGTAGTGTGTGTGTGTGTGTGTTTGTGTGTGTAGAGTAATTGTCTTGATACTTAGCAAAGTCGACGTCATTGTCTTTGCTAAGAGACGCTAATTGTATCCGAACGTCTGCGGTCCCTCCGGTGTGTACCGATCACACAAGGATAGAAATTATTTTCATTTATTAATTTTTTTTAATAAACGAAAATTTCCACCCAGGTGGGATTCGAACTCACGACCTTTAGGTTTAAAGGCAGGCGCTCTTACCACTGAGCCACAGAGGGGGTTAAGACAATAAATAACTTTATAAGTTATATTTACTTCATTACCAAGCTTGGCAACAGTACAGTCAGCTATCAATAAAAATATTGTTTTCTCTTTAGAAAGTGGCGTTTCATGCATTAATTGAACTCTATTTTTAGTACTTCTACAGTTTTCATTAAATCATCACTCGGATTTAAAAGGCCACCTCCTGAAATACACGTTAACCATTCATTGGACTTGTTTCTTTGCATTCAAACTGATGTAGCAACTGTAAATGTTATGTTGTCTGCTCGACGGCAAGCTATAATCTATTTTTTTAGAAAGTTCATTATCTTTCGGAAATTTGAAATATCTAATGTCAGTTCCTTTTGTTTTGCGGTTATAATTTCCACAATTTGCCACGGAACACGACGGCATTTTAAATTGGTATAATAATTTACACGCAGTTTTAATCACTTTTAATCCAAACATACAACAAACAACGACTTATTAAAAACCACAAAAACAGATTTTAAAACACTGAAAATACTATCTCACACCATAACATACAACAGCTCGATGCATCGACGTGACGTAACTGCGCATCAAAGACACGTTTTTATTCCAAACGTAGCATACCGTTGTAAGTGTATCGTGGTACTTACCAATATTTTCAGTACTGTTTTGAACATACATATTATGTACAACTTTTTTAAATATTTTTAACTTTAAATCTGTAAGTGATTCATTGCTTATTCTCACCTGATGTTTATATAAATTTTAACCATATTTTAATTGTCTCCTGATAAAGCTGACAAAAAATCAGCGAAATATGGAGAATTAAAAGAAAAAAGAGTTTTTTTTTAAATAACAGACCGCATACCCGATACACCAATACAATCAATTGTTATTTAGGTTGGTCTTTCAGTTGCTGGTTTCCATCTTCTTAATCAGTAGGTCGTTTTTCCTTCTCTCTATGTGTCCCTCTCTATTGATATAAATCAGTTTTGTTATAAACATTCATTTAAATTCTCCATACATTAGTCGTAACAAAAGTAAAACCAGAGATTTGGGCACCCTGTATATTCAACAATACAAAAACCATTAAAATACCATATGTTATTAAAATATTCGGTCAACTTAACAAATTTTATTATATACTTTACACTTTTTAAAACACTATAAGCTCAAAAGTCTTACCTTAAAAATAAAAAAATCAGTACTAGCGTGCAGCTTTTGTATCGCTAGAGTTGAGATTTGCTTTAAATCATGAATGGAGAAGACCGTTGGGTATAATTTATTAGTCTCGCAATTTAGGCTATGAGCGCAATAGTGGAGCAACCTCTAACTATGCCAAGTTGAAAACAAAGCTTGTAAAAATGCTATAATTTAACTTTTTCACAACAACTTTGTTTACAAATGATTTATTTAAAACAATTTACTGAAAAACAAATCGTCGAGAAGTAAATTCGTTAAAACAGTAGACTGGATTAGATAATTAGTGTGTTTAGATAAGTAGCAGATTAACGCTAAAAAAACATGTTATAGATTATAATATCTATCTGACACAGGTCGGATTCTTTTCTTTCTTTCTTCCCTTCCTTTTATCCTATCAGGGTGTCGGATTTAGGCTAGCTATTTTAATTTCCATTTACCCACCTCTTCCATTATTTTCTGTTTCCTGCCATTATTTTCAATTCCTCGAGTGATTTTTGTTTAAGTTGTCCCGCCTCTACTACTTGCTGTATTCATTTTTTTCTTGGTCTGCCTCTTTTTCTTTTTCCGATGATTTTTGCTTCATACACTTTTCTTGTTATTCTATTGGATTGAATTCTCATCAGATGCCCATACCAGTTCATTTGTCTCTTTGCTATTTTGTTCATTATCGGTTCCTGGTTGGCCATTCTCCTAATAGTCTCGTTGCTTAATCTATCCCATTTTGTCTTTCCAACTATCCTTCTTAGATTTCTTATCTCCATTGCGTTTATCCTGCTCTTATGTTTTTCCAGAATTGTCCAGTTTTCACTTGCATAGAGCAAAGTCGGTATCACTATTGTGTTATATATGTTTATTCTTCTTTCTCGTGTAAGTTCTCTTTTTCCCATTATTGGGGCTAGCGCATAGTATAACTTGTTTGATTTCTTTGCTCTATTTATTTCCCAGTCTATTTTTCCGTTATTAGTTATTATACTTCCCAGGTATTCGTAAGTTGTTACTATTTCCAATTCTGAGTTTCTACATTTTATCTTTATTTGATTATCTTCTTTATCTCCTTTGCATCTGAATATCATTATCTTATTTTTCCTCGTTAATCTCCATTTTTAGTTCTTCTATTTGCTCTAACCCATATATCCATTAGTTTCTGCATTTTATTCTCGGAATCTGCTATTAGTACTATGTCATCTGCATACATTAAGGACTCTATTGTTACCGGTTGTAATCTGTGGTAACCTATTATTGTCTGTAGTTGATTGGTTCTGACTCTAGTGTTTCTTATCAATTCGTTCATTACTATTATGAATAGCAAAGGGCTGAGACTATCTTCTAGTTTAATACCTATCTTCCAATTAAATGATTCCAATCTTTTCCCTGTTATTTGTACCCTTCCTTTTACCTCTTTGTAAGTACTTTCTATAAGTTTTATCAATGCATTTATTTTCCTCAAGCATTTCCCTATAATATGTCTTTCTATCCTGTCAAATGCTGCTCTAGTTAGATCTATGAATGCTAATGCTAGTTTTTCCGTCATATCTATGCTTCTTTCTATTAGGTTTCTAATGATATATATGTTGTCATTTGTCTGTCTTCCCGGTCTAAATGCCATTTGTTCTTCTCCCAATATCATTTCTACTTCTTGTTTCAGTCTCTTCTCTATTATTTTCGTATACCTATATTTTAAAGCATACCGATGACAGACATATTGCTCTATAGTTGTCGCAGTTTACATGTTCTCCTTTTTTTGTATATTGGCACGATGATATTGTTCTGCTAGTCTTTAGGGATTGTTTGTTTTTCCCACGCCTCTTTATATATTTTCCATAGCCAGTTTATTCCTTCTTCTCCCATGTATTTTAGCATTTCCGGTTCAATTTCATCATCTTCACCTGCTTTGCCTATTTTTATATTTGATAATCGTTCTATTACTTCTTCTCTACTTATTTGCTCTAGCTCTGCGTTTTCTTCGCCTTCATTGATTATATTATCTTCCTTTATCACTTCGGTATCAAATTTTTTCTCATAATATTCTTTCCATACCCTAGCTAGTTGTTCTGGGCTTATTTGTATTTGGTTTGATGTATCTCTCATATATTCTTCCTGAAGTTCTTCTCCAAATTCTTTCCATGTTTTTGCTTTTGCTTGTGTGACTGTTTTTTTTTACCAATCGTCTCTGCCTATAGCATTTTTCTTTATCTTCTTCTAATCCCGTTTCGATGTATTTTTTCCATGCTATTTTCTTCTTTGTTATTTCTGTCTTCACTTCTTTATTCCACCATCTTGTCCTTTTCAACTGTTTATTAAATTTTTAATTCCACACACTTCAGTTGCTGTTGTCTTTAATACTTCACTGTAAGTATTCCATCTTTCTTCCATTGTCCATGTTTCTTTTTGGCACTCTATTTGTCTCAGTCTTTTGTTAGTTTCCTCCGTGTAAAATTCTCGCACACTTTCTATCTTTAGTTTGTTTACATTTACTTTTTTGTACTCTTTTCTTTCCACTTCCTCCATTTTTCCATCCTCTAGTTTTGCAGTGACCATCCTGTGTTGTGTAGACAGTTCCGGTTCCTTTTCCGTTAAGATGTTTTTTATATTTTGTTCTAGGTTTCTCGTATAGACTATATAGTCGATTAAGCTTTTCGCATTTCTCTCTTCAGCCACAAATGTATATGTGTCGTTAATGGTTTTTTCACTGATGTGTTTTCTATTATCAGGTCATTGGTTTGGCAGAATTCTAGCATTTTAATTCTATTTCTATTTAATGTTTCTTCCCCATATTGTCCAATGCATCCTAATCCCTTTCTAGACACATTTTGAGTACAAATTTTTGGTAGTTCTGTACTTTTGGGTTCAAGTCGTAGCAGCTCCGAATCTAGCATCTTAAGCAGTTAAATCTCCTTCTGAATGGAATAACTTGTGGTCTGACAATTGAAAAGATATTTATACCAATTGGTCTATGCTGAGTTTGTAGTATGGGGCCATATACTACTTTGCTACATCGGTCTTCGAGGTTATTACTTGAAAAACAGATATACGGGTTATATCCTCTTTTCCAAACTTTGCTCTGAAAAAATGGTGACAGTTAAGAATCATGGATTAACTTGAGGCGACTCGTTTCGTCCCATGCTTCTACTGCGTCTCCATTTGCGTCAAAATCTGCATAGCCCCAGAGTAAACTATGACTGTTAAAGTCTCCCAGTACAAGCTGATTGGTTTGTGATTGGAAGTTAGTTAGGAGTGAAAATATAAAAGGCTGATTTGGGGGCTTGTATATCAAGCTTATTGTGCATTTTCCGATCTCAGTGGTTATTAACTCTATACCGTGTACATTTGTTGTTCCCACAGATGAGATTGTAGTTCGAGTTCTTGAGTTTTGGAGTAATGTTGAAAATATAGGTTGAAAATATAGAGCAAAAGCTTTTGTAAACGATACAACACACGTGGAGGTAGATTCAATACATTCTGCAATAGAATGTGCAAAAAAAAATTTCCTGTGTACTTCTTATATGACTGGATGATTATTTTTCGCCTGCCTGGATCAAAGGCAGGCGGAAAAGCAGAACTAGAATCAAATAAACATTTCTATGACTGTACGGATCTGGCAGAAAAAAATATTATTATTAACAAAAATATAGGCCAAACCTGAAAACTAGTAAAATGGCTAAAATCGAATGCTTAGATTTTGTAAAAGGGCAATTTGGTCGGATTTATTACAATTGTGACCTTTTGGGTAATTTTGTTTGCATTATTGTTTTTAAAGAACCAATAAAAGAGTGTAATTAAAAAAATATACGCTCTGCAAATAAACATAAGTGAACTAAAAAGTCCAACAACAACACAAATATTAAGGAGTCACCAACACTGACAAAAGTTCTAAAAAGATTTCCAACAACCACTTTCTATACGCGTGGCGAAGAAAAAAGATCTGAAACTATGTAAGAGCCTTACCATACGGAAAGAGTATCACGGTTGCTTTTAGGGATTATAAACATTACCTGGTATAACAGAAAGAATACCAGATGTATAAGACAGTTTAAATAATGAAGATGAATCTTTTTTAATAACAATAATTAACAGGGTTTACAAGACTATAAAATCCGTAGTTATGTCTCTAGATCCTTTCTTATCTAAACTTGATTACTCTATTCTATTTTGGTCGCAAACAGGGAGGTATCTTATCAAATACAGATATCTTTTTTTTTTTTAACCTAATCTCTATCCTTCCATTGTTGGATATAGGTCTCCCCCAGTTCTCTCCATCTTTCCCTATTTTGAGCTGTTCTCTGCCATGTGGGACCTCCTTTTTTCCTGATGTCATCTTTCCACCTCATTGTTCATCGTCCGTCTTGGAGACGTTCATTGTGTCCAGCCCTTTTCCATTTCAGTTTTGCTGCTTGTTCTATCGCGTCTACTGTCTTTGTTCTGGTTCTGATCCACTGGTTACGTTTTCTATCTCTAAGTGATACACCCAACATTTGTCTCTCCATCGCTCTTTGTGCCTTCCTTAACCTATCCAAATTGGCCTGTGTAAATGTCCATGTCTGTGCTCCGTAGGTGAGCACCGGTATGATACAGGAGTTATATACCTTGCTTCGTAAGTATAGAGGGATTGTTTGATTTTTTAGAACGTAAGAAAGTTTGCCGAACGCTGCCCATCCCATTCTTACTCGTCTCGATATTTCGGCTGTTTGATTTTCTCTATTAGCTCTGATTGCTTGTCCTAGATAGATATACTCATTTACCTGTTCTATTTTTTCTGTTTTTATTTTTATTGCCTCTTGGTCTTCCGTGTTTGTCATTACTTTTGTTTTGTTGAAGTTAATTTTTAGGCCTTTTTGCAGTGATTTTTCATGAAGTTCATTCAGCATTAATTCCAGTTCTTGTCGTTCCGAGGAGATCAGGAGTATATCATCCGCATATCTAAGGTGATTTAGGTATTTTCCGTTAATACATATTCCTCTGTTTTCCCAATCTGTTGATTTTATTATGTCTTCGAGGGTCAAGGTAAACAGTTTAGGTGAAATTATATCGCCTTGTCGGACTCCTCGTTTAACTTTTATATTATCCGTTATTAATTTGTCGTCCAGAATTACGGTCATGGTTGCGTTTTGGTAAATATCATGTATCAATTGTCGGTATCTTGAATCTATTCTACTATTGACCAGAGCTTCTTCAACCGCCCAGTGTTCAATGCTGTCGAAAGCCTTTTCATAATCTACGAATGCTAAGTACAGCGGAAGGTTGTATTCATTGGTTTTCTCAATTAAGATTTTAAGCGTATGTAGATGGTCGATTGTGCTGTATCCTTTTCTGAATCCGGCCTGTTCCACTGGTTGGTAGTTATCAAGTTTATAGGTTAGTCGGTTGTTTATTATTCTTGTGAAGGTTTTATATAGTTGTGACAAAAGGGAAATAGGACGGTAGTTGTTTAGGTCTGTTCGGTCTCCTTTCTTATGTATTAAGATTGTGTTGGCATTTCTCCATTGTTTGGGTATTTTACCTTCAAACAGACATTTGTTGAACAGTATTTTTAGCATTTTTTTTATCGTGTCTCCTCCTTCTTTTAGCAGTTCCGCCAGTATTTTGTCCTCACCGGCCGCTTTATTTCTTTTCATGTCGTTTATGGATTTTTCGATTTCATCTTCAGTTATTTCTGGTAATACCTCTGAGCCAACATTTTGTATTTTCCTCGTGAGATTCTGTTTAGATGATAGTGGTGGGTCATTTTTAGAACTGTATAGGTCTGTGTAATATCTTTCTGTGATTTTTACTATTTCTCCTAGATCTCTTTCTTCATTGTTCTCAGCTTTAAGCATGATTAGTTTTCTTTTTCCTATATTTGTCTTCATTGTTTTTAAACTTTTGTTCTTCTCTATGATTTTCTTAATGCGGTCTTCTTGGTATTTCTTTAAATCTTCCTTTATCTGTTTTCTTATGGTTTTATTCAGTTCGGTATACTCCACTGTATTTCTTTTGTTATCGTTCAGTAGTTGTCGTCGTTTTTTTAGCATATCTTGTGATTT
This sequence comes from Diabrotica balteata, assembly GCA_918026665.1. Lineage (NCBI taxonomy): Eukaryota > Metazoa > Arthropoda > Insecta > Coleoptera > Chrysomelidae > Diabrotica > Diabrotica balteata. The sequence goes on along the minus strand of CAKJVB030000080.1, from coordinate 39,123 downwards.
AGCGCTAATTTTTTGTTGTTTTCGCTTTTGTTTATTAGCAATCTTCAGGCCTGCTTCTAGTAGTTCTGTTGTTATTTTATCGTTTAATTCGTCTAGTTGCAGACCCTTTAGCTGTGATATGTCACTTCTTTTTAGCTGGTTTATGTATTGTTCTTTGCGTTCTTTAAGAAGTTCTGTATCTATCTCTTTTTTAGATGGTTTAAATTTTTGTCTGTCTGTTGTGGAGTTAATTTTGATTTTGGCTCTAACAATTCTGTGATCACTTCCTACGGAAATCATGTTTATGACCGTAACGTCTTGTACTATGCTCTTTTCTTTGGATAGGATGTAATCAATCTCATTTTTTGTTAAACCATTGGGCGCGACCCACGTCCATTTTCTCTGTGGTTTTTTATTGAAAAAGGTATTCATCGCATATAGACCGTTCGTTTCATCTTCTTCTTCTAGTTCCATGACCGTTATCGATCGTTGGATATCATGTTGGCTACCATATTCGCTATCGTGACTTTATTGACAGCAGCTCTAAATAACGATGTAGTTGATTTTCCATACCATTGCCTTAGATTTTTCAGCCATGATGTTCTTCTTCTACCAGGACCACGATTACCTTGGATCTTTCCCTGAATGATCAGATGTAAAAGATCATATTTTTCAGGGTGTCTCATAATATGACCGAAGTATTCCAGCTTGCGTTTCTTTATTATATTGACCAGTTGTGTTGTTTGGTTCAGCCGTCTAAGGACCTCCTCATTTCTAACTCTGTCGACCCAGCTTATTTTCAGTAGTCGTCTGTATACCCACATCTCAAAGGCTGTCAAGCGTTTAAGCATAGCCTCAGTTAGGGTCCACGCTTCTACTCCATACAGCAGGACAGGAAAGATGTAGCAAGATATCATACGAACTCTAAGGTCAATGCTAAGATCATGACTGCAAAGTACGTTTCTCATTTTTACAAAGGCAGCTCGGGCTTGTTCTATTCGGCTTTTAATTTCTGCGGTTGGATCCCAGCTCTCATTGATATTACTGCCGAGATACACGAGTTTCTCTACTCTGTCCAGTGTGGCATCTCCGACTTTTATACCGTCATCATGTATATAATTTTGTTTGCTAACTATCATATATTTAGTTTTCTTAACGTTGAGTTTTAGTCCATACTGATCACAAGTCTGTTTTATTTTGTTCATTAGATTTTGAAGGTCTTCTCCGCAATTGGCAAGGACTAAGGTATCGTCGGCATATCTAATATTGTTGACGGTTACTCCATTCACAATAATACCTTCGGTTGTCTCCATTAAGGCTTCCTTAAATATTTCCTCCGAATATAAGTTAAAAAGTAAAGGCGACAATATACAGCCTTGTCTCACTCCTCTTTTTATATTTATTTCATCCGACAGTTCTTGTTCAACCTTTATTCTTGCCACTTGATGCCAGTATAGATTTGTAATTATTCGTAGATCTTTATCGTCCAATCCAGCTGTTTCCAATATTTCTAGCATTTTGTTATGTCGGACTTTGTCAAAAGCTTTTTCAAAATCGATTGCACAAATATACACATTTTGATTTATATCTCTGCATCTCTGTACTAGCACCTGTATACTAAACAAGGCTTCTCTTGTACCCAAGCCACTCCTAAACCCAAATTGAGTATTGCTAATTCTGTCCTCTAACAGCGTATAAATTCTGCTGTGTATTACTCGCAGAAAGATTTTCAAAACGTGACTCATCAGACTTATTGTCCGATAATCACCGCATGTCTTTGGACGATGTTTCTTAGGTATTGTGACAAATGTCGACTTTAACCAATCAGTTGGTAATATCCCAGTGTCATAAATTCTGTTAAAGAGATTACACAGAGCTTTAATTCCATTTTCTCCCAAAAACTTTAGTATTTCAGCACTTACTTCATCGGGGCCAAGTGCTTTTCCATTTTTTGCCGTTTGTATTGAACGTCTTACCTCACTTTCTGTTATAGATGGACCTGATATAGCAATCGGTGTATAGTGTTCTACTCTCTCATCTTCAAATAATTCAGAAATGTAGTTTTCCCATTCTTTTAACTTTTCATTGATGTCTAATATTCTGTGTCCGTTTCTGTCTTCTAAACTTTGGGATACTTGTTTCCATTTGTTTCCAGCGACCTCTTTCAATTTCTTGTGCAGATGAAATGTATCGTGTTTCTTTTCATATTGTTGAATTTCATTACATTCTTTACTATGAAATTGTGTTTTCGCGTGTCTTATCTTCTGCCTGATTATTGCGTGGATCCTCTTGTATTCGTTTTTATCTTTATTTCTGACTTCTCTTCTTTGATCCATAAGTCTCAGTATTTCTTCTGTCATCCACCCTTGTTTTTTTCTTGCTTTTAGCGCACTCAATTTTGTTTCTTGAACAGTCTTTAAGATGTCTTTAATTCTCGTCCAGTTTTCCTCAGTACTTTCTTCTTTGCTTGATGTTAACTTCATCTTTTGTTCTAATATACTAGTTATTTCTTGTTTTACAGTATCATTTAGCATCGTTTCTCTATCAATAGTAACTGTTTGCTTATTCGTCCTTGCAACTCTTTTTAATCTCAGTCTTATTTTTCCTACTAAAATATTGTGATCGGTTGGTACATCTGCTCCTGGATATGTTTTTACTGATAATACTGAATTTCTGTATCTCTTATTTATACATATGAAGTCTATTTGGTTACGAATAACTCGTTCAGGTGTATCTGCTGGTGATTTCCAGGTGTAAAGACGACGTTTTGGAAGTTTGAAAATTGTGTTCATTATTACTAATTGCTTTTCTACGCAAAAAGATGCCAACATATCTCCTCTTTCATTTCGTATTCCCAGACCATATTTCCCTATGACATCTTCCTGTTCACCTTCACCAATCTTTGCATTAAAATCTCCCATGATAATATTGAGATCGTGTTTCTTTGTAGGTGCTAATACTTTTTCTAAATCATGATAGAATTTTTCAATTTCTTCTTGTTCATAGTCTTGTGTGGGTGGCATATACTTGTAATATGTTCACATTGATTGTTGTTGATTGTATTTGTATCATCAGTTCGTTTTCATTCATGTTCGTATCGTTTTCATATAATTTATTAATGTTTCTCCTCTTTCGTTTCGTGTTCCATATCCAAAGTTGCCGATTTTATTTCTGATTCTTCTAGTTTTCTCCCTAATTTGGCATTGAAGTCGCCTATAATGATTGTGTAGGTGCTTTTGTATTTGTTCACTGTTTGTGTCAATGATTCGTAGAATATATCCACTTCTTCATCCGTATGTGATGATGTAGGGGCGTAAATTTGTATGATCTTTAAACTTATATTTTTATTTATGTCCATTATTAGAGCCGCGATCCTTTCTGAAATTCCAATATATTGTCTAATCTTATGGACATGCTGATTAGAAATAAGAAAACCGACACCAGCTAATGATTCTTCTTCAGTTCCTTTATAGTATAGTACGTTCCCGGATTCCAACTTCATACAGGCTTCCCTTTTCTTTTTATCTCACTTAATCCTAATATATCCCATTTCATCTTTTTTACTTCTTCTTCCAGTTCGGCTAGCTTTTCGTCTCTCATCAGTGATCTGACATTATAAGTCGCAATATCCAGTTTCGTTGCTTGTTTTCGTTTTTTCTGGCAATCTTCTAAAACCCAGGGATTTTAGCACCCTCTGCTCTTTCCTCGATCCTACCATTGCCTTGGAAGGTGACTCCGGAGCTGCTGGGGACTGAGGGCCAATTCTTACGTGTATCTGTCATAAGAGGGGGGTAGATTGGCCGTGAACTCACCACGCTGGCCAGACGGGTTGGTAAGTGTGTTTCAGCCGCCCACTCTGGGAACAGACGCTGTTTGCAGCCGCCCACTCTGGGTCAGACGCTGCTGTTGTCGCAGTATCACAGCCGCTTAACTCATAATGTGAGTAACGCCTGTGAGTATCTGGAATTAAGCCTACAGAATTTTTACTTCCCATAGCCTTAATCCAGTAATGACATTACTGCTGCCTAATGTCATATCCTCAGTTGATCCGCGGGTACTTATTTGGCAATGCCTTATTCGTACCTGTCCTGCATATCTGCAGGAACTTTCCCTATCAGCCATATGGGACGTGCCGTGTCGAGGTTGAGGACATCCCCCGCCCAGTCTGTCTTCCGTGAAGTACAGAAGAACCCTACTCAGTTCAGAGCTCCTCCTCCACGAAAGCTATGACTGACACGGACAGATATCTACCTGCTTGAAATTAGAATTTTATTGTTTTAAAAATTATAACGACGACTCAGTCAGACAATAATAATTAGATATAATGTATAGTTGTTTTTCTACTAAATTTCGTTACCTCCCGTTCAAGATCAAAAACTTTGTATTCAGTTTTTTTTTGCAATTTTACTAGGCAAACTTTATGAATCGTAAAGTAAGCTAGAATAAATTTTTCGGTAGCATAAATAATTAGTGTAATGAGGAGCTAATATTTTTGGTTAGCCTGTACCGTCGACCTCATTTCCTTTAAACATGCTCCATAATGCCCTCCTATTAAGTAAGATATATCTATGAAACATCTCTTAACGGTTAATGTTATGCCTCCGGGATACGCATCCTACTGTAATCTGGAGTAATTTACTGCTCTCGTGGATTGCTGATACACCATGTGAGATAAAACGAAAGAAGTATCTAATGTGCTATACTGGGCCTTTTTTACTTCGCACAACTTTGATCATAGACTATAAAACTAGTCTATTGGAGTATATAAAAAATTTAATGTCGAAGTTTTCTGTCAAATTAACGTTAATACTCGATATTGTTTTACTTTTTGTGAAAGTTAAAACGATTTGTCAAGTAATAATTGTGTAGCTATTTTACAAATGTTTAAAAGAGTATTATGACTCATTACTCAGGCCAACAAAAAAGATTATTAATCTTTTCTTACAAATTTATGTGAATCCTATGTATTTTTTGGCGCTAAAAATGAATTTGACATTAGATTTTACGTATCACTCACAGTTTTCCCACAATATGACACTATTTTATATATTAAAATTATAGATAGATAGATAGATCTTTTTTTTTATTTTAATAACGCATCAACCACGCAGGGTCATTACTAGACTTCGGCAAATATGCATATTGCATATTTTGCATATCGTGCATATTTTATGCAAATATTTTCATATTTTGGCAGATTTGTATAAAAGTTTGCATAAAGTGCATAAAAGTTCAGATTTTTATACTGTATTTGAAAATTTTTAAACATACCAATTTATTTCAATTCTTGTATAAAATTTTGTAGTCATTTTAATCAAGAAATGATCTAAGTACGTAATCTCTACAGGTACAAAATATTTACAATTTCAAAGAAGATCAATTTAAGTAGCCCTCAACATTCTTAGAAAGTCTCGGTCACTGAGGCATTCAGTTATTGGATAATCGCTAAGGGTTCGCTCATTTGCATTTTATGATCTAATCCCCAAATCTATCTACAATTTATTGTATCTTAACAGCAGGTAAACGGCTAATAGTTTTGTTCCTAATTTACGGATTTTCCAAAATATATCTAATATTTCATACATACAGGGTGTTTCCAAATGACACTTACAACGTTTGACTGTAGATACTTCTCGAAAAATTTAACAAAACGATATAGTTAATGAGGGGTCAAACTTATTTACTTTGCGAGATACAGGGTGTTACAATTAAAAAAAAAATTAAATTCTTTTAGTTAATAACAACAATAACTTTAAAACCAATAAACGTATTTACTTGAAATTTAGTACTCGTAGGTTGTTTTTAAATGAAAAATAGCTTCCTTTAGTGAGAAAAAAATTGTCCATGGTACAATACAATGGTGTGTATTTAGAAAAATTTTTCACCTTTACTTTTTTTATGAAGTTAGCTATTCTAAAACACAATTATTTTTATTGTAATTGAATTAACAAAAAAAAACTTTTGTTGAATTTTAAAATAAGTTATATGATGTACTAATGGTTAGTAACAAAAACTAATTTGTGGATTAATACTGCATTTAAAACACTTAGCGAGTGTTTTTTTTTCCAAACGAGTTATTTGATTAACCAAAAACACCTTGTATATTTTTATATTTTAAAGGTTGGGTTAAAATAAAGGTTTTTATTTTTATTTATAGATAGCATGTGAGAAGAAATTTCAGATAGACCAACATGTGAGAACTGCTTCACACATTGCAAAAAAAGGAAAAATAGGAGGAAAACATCAAACTTCAATGGCTAAATGTTTCCAATCTACTTCAAAAAAATAAGATGAGCAAGAAACTTTTAATGAAGACTTGTGTCGCGCATTAGTGTCTGCAAACAGACCGCTTTCAAAATTAGCAAATGTAAATTTTAGTTCGTTTCTAAAAAAATATTGCAAACTTAACCCATTCATGCCCGTTGGCAACTACAGTTGCCACGCCTATGAATGTCTCCCTCTCCCCTCTCCGACATTCTTATTCGCAGAGTGCAGTTAAATTAGATGGAAGGGGTTATCGGCTAACAAATTCCGCAAAGCGACAGTTTGTATCTATCATTCAATTAGTTAGTATCGATAGTGTGCATAGTGGTGTTGTACGTGTATAATTATATTCATGGCCGCCGACAGTTCTATGTAAGTATACAAATATATAAATGTATTTTTTCAAACAAATGATTTATTGTCTTCAATAGAAAGCTTTTGTCGTCATTTTTAACAATAATTGTTATTCGTCAGTCATTTACTTTTTTCAATATACATATGTAAAAATGCATGGCAACTTGAGTTGCCACTGGGAATATGGATTATCATGTGATATTTTCAGGTATGTACGAGGAAGAGATGGCAAGGGGTTACTTTTTCACGAACTTCTTGAAGCTCTCAAAGAAGATAATGAAATGCCTGAGTATATATCGATTTGTCCACCTGAAGAACCTCCAGACGCAGACACAGACAAGGATTCCGATTTCTCGGATGAAGAAGTGGCTGGCGATACCAACCATCTTCCAGCTCGTATCCTGCGCTCTCAAGTAAGTGTGAAGTACAGTCATGAAATTGAAGCTGCTGATGATACCGAAAATGTTTCCCAACCGAGTACCTCTCGGCAGATTCGTATTTCTCAACCATCTGCTTCCAAATGTCCTAAATCTGCCAAACGGCCACGTTTAAATCCAACTACATGGAAATCAAATATTTTTGAATTTACTTCAAAGGTTCCTGAACCAGATGTCGAATACCGTCCTAATGTAGAGGATCTTTTGAAAGAAACAATTAAGAGCCCGATTGACGCATTTAGGTGTTATTTTACACAAGATACAATAGAGCACATTGTTCGCGAAACAAATTCTTATGCAGGGCAAAAATTAGTACACAACCTTAACGCTACTTCGGCAGAAATTTTAACGTTTGTTGGGGTTATGCTCTTATCGGGATATCACCCACTGCCTTGCAGACGGCTTTACTGGACCGTAGACGATGACGTTCACACACCAATAGTCTCAAATGCAATGAGACGAAATCGTTTCGATGAACTTATGAGTTTTATTCATCTCGCCGACAATCAGTCCAATGACGGTACTGATCGAATGTATAAAATTCGCCCTTTGTTTAATATGCTAAATTCTGCATTCAAGCAAATTACTCCTGGTCCCACTGTAAGCATCGATGAGAGTATGATTCCTTATTACGGGAGACATGGAAGTAAACAATTTATAAGGGGCAAACCCATTAGATTTGGGTACAAACTGTGGGTAGCTGCCGATCCTTCGGGTTACATCCATCATGTTGAACCGTATTGTGGCTCTTCCACACGCCTTCCTCAAACTGGTCTAGGACAAGGTGGTGATGTTGTTCTAGGTTTAATTGATCACGTGCAATTGAAAAAAGGAAATAGACTTTATTTTGATAATCTTTTTACGTCGGTTGCATTGTTGCAAGAATTGAGTTTCAGAGAAATTGGAGGTACCGGAACATTACGTGAAAATCGATGTAATGCCGCAATGAAACTTCCAGAAAAAAGTGCGTGGAAAAAAAAACAAAGAGGTGACTTGGCTACTTCTTCGTCTGGTGATCTTTTGCTAGTTCGCTGGAATGATAATAACGTTGTCACAATGCTTACCAATTGTGACAAAGTCTATCCGATGAAAAAGGCTAATAGATATTCTCGTGCAGAAAAGAAAAAGATCACAATCGATATTCCAGGTCCTATTGAACGGTACAACAGCAACATGGGAGGCGTTGATATAATGGATCAATTCGTGGCTTCTTACCGGTGCCGAATTAGATCAAAAAAATGGTGGTGGCCTTTTTTTTCATGGGCTGTAGATGTCGCATGTGTACAAGGTTGGCTTTTATATCGCCGACTTGGTTATGACATATCATTGTTGAACTTTAGGCGCCAATGCACAGTGTACCTTTTAAAATCATTTGGTACCCTTCCAAAAATACTTGGAGTCAAAACGTCATTGAATTTTTCACCTGTACTTCAAGAACTCAGAAAAGACCACACTGATCATATTATTCAGAAAGGTGCGTCCAAGTATCGTCGTTGTAAGATCTGTGGCAATCGTACATCCTATTTTTGTATTAAATGTGATATTGTCTTACACCCTGACAACTGTTTTAAAGTGTTTCACACTTAAAATTCTAGACTCGGCGGTCGCAAGCACTTAAGTCATTTTTTAACGAAAAATACATAATCTCGCAAACTATCCAAATTTGTGTAATACACCAACTGGAATAAACACCTAAGTCATATACCGCTTATATATCAAAGTATTTTATCGTGCTCTTTATAACTCTTTATTTTTATTTCATAACGGTGGCTGTAATAAACACTTAACTCGACTTAAGTACTTTTACTCAGTCATAACAAATATAGCGAGTTCGATGTGAAACGGCGTTCTAAACCACTTATGTAGATATAGGTATTTATGCTCATCAAATTTGTTTCTAAAATAATAAATATTGTTAGTGACATAAGTATTAAATACATGCAGAGTCAGTGTATTTCGTGATGATATTGATATCCACAGTCGGCTCTTCCTCTTTTGTTTATACAAGACACTTGAGTTTCGGGTGAATCTTCGTTTTAAAACCATTTTCAACTAGTTCCGATAAAGTTGACGGCCTGATCTGGTGATAGTTTTATTAGTCTGAAATTTATTTCTGTTAAATAATGAAATGGATTTAAATAGTAAATTTACAAGTCTTAGAGGTAGACAGATATTGGAGCTAGTTTCACAAACACTAATTTCGGATACACCTGGACCTGGTATGTATTATTTTTGTTGACAATATTTTTTTCATCTATGCTACGTAAATAGTGTTCAGTAAATTCTTAAATATTTGAAAACTTCTAGATGTGTTCCATTGGTGTAGAAATGTTAAAGTAAGGGGAAAACGATGTACGTTTAATTAAAAACCCTTTAAAGGATGAAGTTGATTTTGATTACAATAATATTAATTTAATTGGATTACGGACATTATTCTTAGAATTTACGTACCAAAGATAAGAGGGGTGCTTTTACGCTTCTACCAATTTCTATCATTTGAATGTATGACTTGCATTTAAATGAATGGTTGTGAAATGTTTTAAAAAATTCAGTAGATAATTTTATAAATAAAAATATTATAAATCCTTTAAATTTACTATCAGATTTAAAAAAAAATGTATCTAACTATTAGAAAATCCCTGGTGCAAGCGTAAATGACACATATTTTAATTTGTTGTTGATACCTATTTAATTGAGTTTTCGTTTCTTTTAGTTAATCAGGAAGACTTAGCAGCAGAACCTGAGCCAAGTACATCGGGTATCCAGAAATCGTATATTCCAGAAAAAAAACTTGAAATAAGTGATTACTCAAGTGACGATTCTGTTACTGACCCTACATTTGTACCTGAAAGTTCTAATCGTGTCGTAGGACATACACAATTGGAAGTTAATGACGAGCATAATCCTCCTGAGATTCTTTCTTCTTCCGATGATATTACACAACCAGTTACAGTTACAGAAAACAGAAAGAGAAAACGGGAAAGAAAAACTAAAAGAAATTTTGGTCAGGAATATGTGACTGCAGCAGGTAAAACTATAGAAAAACGTATCATGAAGCCCCTGAACAACTGTCGTAACAAATGTCGTGAAAAAGTAAGTGAACAACAAAGACAACAAATATTTGCAGACTTTTGGAACTTAGGGTCATATGATCTTAGGGCAATGTTCGTTTCCTCAATGATGAGTATACACGAGAAACAAACTGAAAGACGACGTGTAGACGATCCAGACAAACAAAGATATAAGATGTATACATACAAATATCATTTCGAAATTAACTCTAACCGAATAACAGTCTGTCAAGGATGTTTTCTCAAAACCTTGGATGTCACAGATAATTTCGTTAAACTTATTGGACTAAAGAGGAGAAGCAGCTCCAGCGGCATCGTGGAACCAGATCAACGTGGTAAGAAACCACCTTCAAACAAACATTCTGCAGATAAATTACTGGAAGTAATAAACCATATTAATTCTTTTCCACTTTATGAAAGTCATTATACCAGACGAAGGAGCACATGTAAATATTTGCCATCCTATTTAACTATTTCTAAAATGCATTCATTATATTCCGAGTCGCACGTTCAACCTGTCAGTGATAAAATATACAGAAGAGAATTTCACAAACTAAACTTAAAATTTAAAAAGCCAAAGGTAGATACTTGCAATGCATGTGATGTGTTTAAGATGAAGCTCGACATAGCTAAAGACGAAACCGCGAAAAACACAATAATTTTAGAACGTGAGTGTCACCAACATGCCGCTGATTTAGCATATCGTGAAAAGAAAGCCGATAAAATATTAGCTGCTAACAATAATCAAACTCGTTGTCTCACGTTTGATTTGCAGCAATGTCTCCCGACTCCTGCTTTAGAGACATCAGTTGCTTTTTATAAGAGAAAGCTATGGACGTTTAATTTAACAATCCACGATAACGCAACTGGTTTGTCTACACATTTTATGTGGCATGAGGCTATATCAGGAAGAGGTGCTAATCAAGTAGCATCATGTCTGTATAAGTACATGCTAGCGATACCTGATGATGTCACAGAAATTATTCTGTATTCAGATACATGTGGGGGACAAAATAAAAATTCACATGTCGCAGCAATGTTTACATATTTGTTGCAGGCTAAACCAACGTTACAAGTTATTCATCACAAGTTTATGGTATCGGGTCACTCACATATGGAAGTAGATTTGGACCATGCTATAATAGAAAAGAAGAAGAAAAAAACGGCTATACAAGTTTATCATCCACATGACTGGATGCAACTGATTCGTACAAGCAGTAATAAATTTAAGGTTGTTGAAATGCAACAGGCTGATTTCTTTGATTTTGCTGCTTTGCTTAAAGGTCCTCTTATTATGCGAAAAAAAGATTGCGGTGGTAATAATTTTAAGTGGTTTGACGTTAAATGGCTTTCTTACGGACGCGATTTCGGTAGTATTAATTACAAAACATCCCTTCAGCAAAATGAGCCGTTCAAAACTATTTCTTTCAAAAGACCAACAAGACAACCAAGAAATTTTATACTGCAGCCGATTACGGACCAACAGGTGGCAATAAGTGCAGAGAAAAAGCGAGATTTAATTTCTTTGCTACCTTTAATACCGGAATACTTTCATCACTTTTACGAAAATCTAAAGAGTGCTGCCGATGTTAGAGACGTAGATCCTGACTTGGACAGAGACGAGAGTGACTTTTAATAATGTTTAATTAATAAATATTGATTTTGTATATTGAAGACTTAATAAAAATTGTTACTCATAGTACCTTTCTTGAATTGTAAGTATATAGGTTCCCTAAATAGTATCTGCCTTAACCACTTAAGTCAAATTTTCCAGTTGAACATAATAACTTAAGTCAGTTATTTTATTGTTTAATGATAATGCATTAATATGGATAGCACAGTTGAAAGCATCATAAATAATATCATACAAATACATTATAAAAGAGAATATGTGCCTTTAAACTTTTTCACCAGAAACTTTAAACCTTCTCCTGTAAAATTTTTCTTATTTTCAATTTAAGACTTAAGTGTTTATTCCTTCCGGGTCTAGAATTGATGTTATAACAGCATTTAATAAATAAATACTATAAATACTAATGTTTTTTATTATTCTTATATTTACACCGCTTTATCCCAGTGGAAACTAGAGTTGCCAGGCTGCCATTTTGGCACTTAGATACTGATATGATTTTTAATACCATTTTTACATTTAAAGTACCATAGAAGTTCCGTGACTAAAATATTACACAAAAAAAATCACTAGGGAATTCTGGGCATGAATGAGTTAATGTTCCAAGTGATCGGTCTCTAAGAAGAAATAATGTGAACGGGCTATACTCGTCGGTGTTAATTAATATTAAGAAAGAAATTGCAGATAATTATTTTTACATATCTGTAGACGAAACTACTGATTCCTCAGGAAAGTATATTGCTCATTTATTGATTGGTGTTCTTAAAGAAGATACCTTACCAAAATCTCATTTTATTTCATGCCAGCAACTTGAGAAAACAAATGCTTTAACAATTTCGCGTTTTATACAAGAAACATTAGCAACTTTTTTTCTTTCGACAACTATTCCTTCTAATAAATTACTGCTTATTTTATCGGATGCTGGTCCTTATATTATGGTGAAAGCAGGACAAAATTTAAAAATATTTTTCCCAGATTTAATACATGTTACTTGTGTAGCGCATGGATTAAACAGAGTTGCAGAGGAAATACGAAAAAAGTTTCCTCTTGCAAATACCATGATATCCAGTTTCAAAAAAGTATTTCTTAAATCTCCTATAAGAATTCAACTTTATAAAGAAATGCTACCTAACATTCCTCTTCCACCACAACCTATTTTAACGCGATGGGGAACATGGTTAGAAGCAGCTAATTTTTATGCAGATCATTTTGTTAAAATAAAGAACATAATTGATACGTTAACAGAAGAAAGTTCTCAATCTCTTTTGGATTCTAAACAAACTTTTCAGAGTAACTTGCTTCAACAAGAACTTTAATTTATAAAATCAAATTTTGGTTTTGTTCAAAAAACAATTACTCAGTTAGAATCACCAAAACTGTCATTGTTCGAAAGTACAGCATTAATAAAAGAATTTGCGTCATGTTGTCGGAACGTTAGAGGTAATATTGGAAAAGATATTTTAAAAAAATTTAAAGCTACTATGGAAAAAAATAAAGGTTACCATATTCTTTCTGAAGCAGTCAGTGTTCTAGCTGGAAATATTTCAGAAACAATTAATTTAGAACCAAATGTTTTGGTTAGTTTGAAAAATGCTCCCGTTACATCAGTTGATGTTGAACGAAGTTTTTCCATATATAAATATATGTACTCAGACAGAAGCCACAAGTTTTTGTTAGAAAATTTTGAACACCACTTGGTCATTTATTGTTACCATAATTCTAAATAAGTTTATTCATACTTAAAAATGATGTAGTTACTTAAAATAAATGTAAATCTTAATGAATAGTAGGAAATATTTAGTTATGTACACTTTTTTTTAAATAAAATTGTTACTGTTTTACGATTTTTTTATTTATTTGTATGCATATTTTGTAAAATATTTGCATATTTTCGGGGTAAACACGTGCATATTTATGCGCATATTTTCTACATTTTTATTTGCCATATTTGCCGAAGTCTAGTCATTACCGTATTTAGATTAATGTGACAGTTGATACAATTAGCGTATACTTATACTTTAGTTTGCAATAGTAATATGTATGCGTATTATATTGTATGTTTTAGATCTTTTGAAGAAGTTGACAGTCTTTAGGATAAAAAAATATTTTTTGGGTATTTATATTGTCATCTACGGCATCTCTTAGAGAGTTGGGTATGTTATATTTGAGTCGTTTACTGTTATATTTGGGAAACTGTATTAAAAATGTTTTACCGTTAGAACACTGTTGCACCCTTCACACACTGGTTTATTTTTGGGCTGTAATAAATGGTCATGAGTAAGTCGTGTATGGCAGATACGGAGACGGGTAAGTATCACTTGCTCTCTTTTAAAGTTGGTTTCTTGTAAGCATATTAAACTAGGTTTATGTTTTGAAATTAATAATTATAACATTTCTAAATGGGTATGATACCCGTTATGTTGTATTAAATCAGAGAGTTAAAAATGATATATTAATAAGTTTCTGAAGATGCGTCGCTTTCTAAGTCTGTTTGAAGGTCTGAGTTGATTTGCGTTGATTTTGAGTTAAGTTGATATTTTATTTTGTAATCGAGTGCATTTGATTTTAATTTTTCGATTCTTTGAGAAAGGGTGTATATTAGTTAACATATCTGTGACCTCTGCTGTTTCTTCTGTATACATTTTGGCGATACTTAACGGTTCAGGTGAGTTCTTACAGTTTTCAAAAAGTCTAATAACTGTTCGTAAGTTATAGGGTAGTTGTAGTTTGGGTTTTCAAATAAAGTTTTACAGTATTTCAGCATTTTTTGCAGTGTTTTTTGTGGTTTGACATTTTGATCTGATTTTAATTTCTTCTCTTCATTTTTTGGTGTAGTAAAAGTATATTCCTCTGTAGATGTAGTAGCTGGTGAAGAGATTTCGGATATTGTGCGTTTATTTTGTGTTTTGTCTTCGTTTGTTATTTGTGAATTTTCTTTGGTTTGGCTACATGTGTGGTTTTTCTTATTGGGTAGTTTGTGGTTGGATTTATTGTTGTGTGCTTTCTTCTTTTAATTGTTGCTGTTTAGTATTTGTCTGAGTTTTTTTAAGTTAATCGATTAGATGTAATTTCAATTGGGTCAATATTTGGAACTAGATTATTTGACGTTAAATTATCTGTTGTAATTGCAGTAGACATTGGGCAGTTTTTTGTTAAGTGGTTGGTTTGCTTACATGTTTGGCAAGCTTGGTTATATATTGATAGATAAATCCTGCATATCGTTTCCTCATGTGTGATAAGAAAAGAATCAGGTAAGGGCTGGTTATAAAGTGTAGATATGTATTTTTGTCGTTTGAAACTTAAAATATGCTGGAACTGTGGTGTTGTTGTGCTTATAATGTTATAGGTGACAGAAGATTTATTCCATGTGATTTTAATGCAGATATTAGGACTGAGTGTGGGATTGAGGGGCAGACATTCGACAATACTAATCGCTGACTAGAGCTAATTAGTCTACGAGCTTGTCAGAGTTGCTGGTTTATTTTTTCAGCTAGTTGTTCGTTTGCTAAATATAAACATACTCTATTATTTGATAATTTTGAAAAGCATATGATCTGTGTTGGTTGTATCAGACGAGTAAGAGCGGATAAGTAATCATCTAGTTTGGTATTTTCAACACACACACACACACAATCACGCTAAGCGATCAACCCTGCCCCTAGGAACATGTGTATACCAATATAAGAATGGGATCCACATGTCCGAAGATCAAACCGGTCACACTTCACTAGTTGAAGTGGTACCTATCTGACCCCCAGGCTTTTCCTCCACCCCTCCTCATCGTACGACTGACGTGAGGAGGCTATGATCTGAAAGTTACCTGAGATGCCCTGGGTAATGAGACATCTCCTGTTTGTAATGACTGTGGTTATGCCACCTAACTGTAGGGGTAACCACATCTAGGCTTTTCTCCCTAATTACTTTACTGACTCTATTGATTTTACTCGGACTGCACTTCGGGACTGAAGTCCTGACATAAAAAGAATAAAAATAGCGTGTGTGTTCCGTCCATGAAGTCGACACATAACGTCGAACAATAAAATGCCTGCACAATTCTTACCCTTTTATTCTTACATGCTAAATATGTGTGCGGTGTGGTGGGGTGTGCATTGCAGGGTGTATATGGCCTCCACACACCCCGGTGTATATTGTCCTTAACTAAGTGCCTTGGCACCTGTACCTCTCGCCAGAGTCCTAAAAATAAGATTTTTTTTTGGGGGTTGTTTTTCTGATGACTGCATTTTTTTTTTATTTTGACGTTTTTGCGACCATCTCATTCTTCATTTATTAGTTTGGGACCCTATATCCGGCTATTTGCTGTTTAGGTCTTCTGTGTAGTGTCCTGGTGTTTGCATTGTAATTAGTCAGCTCTCTTAGCATGCTACTTGGGTGGTTATTTTAGTCCGTTAAAAAGTTCATATGCCTTTTTATCCATTGTATGTAGGATCCTTGTTTGTCCTGAGTCTCTGTATAAATTTCTCAGAGGTACATATTTTGGTAGATTTAGAGCATCTCTTATCAATTGATTTTGCGCTGTCTGTATCTTTTTCCTGTTTGTTTTACAGGTGTGTCCCCATGCTGCGGAGGCATATGATAGGACTGGCAGGATAATGCTATTAGCTATTCTGATTTTGGTTTTAAATCTTAGCTTGCTTCTTCTGCCGATAAGCGTTGAGAGCTGACTTTTCAGCGCTTTGGCTCTGTATGTTTGTTGATTGATGTGCTGTGTGAAGGTGAGTTTTTTGTCTAGTAACACCCCTAGGTATTTGGCCTCATTTGTCCAATCTACTGGGGTGTTTCCGATCATTAATTCGCGGTTAGGTACACTTCTTCTGTGACTAAACATTACAGCCTGTGTTTTATCCGGGTTTAAGGCGATTTTCCATTTGATGCACCATCTTTCGAATCTATTTAGTGCTCTCTGCAGATGATTAGCTGCATGATCTGGATTCCTCCAGCTAACAGCTATTGCTGTGTCGTCAGCGTAAAGACTCAGCAGGGATCCTGGTTCTTTTGGCGTGTCGGCCGTATAGATGGTATACAGGTAAGGCGACAACACAGCTCCCTGAGGCACACCCGCTTCCAGGATTCCGACTTCGGACAGGGTTGCCCCTGTTCGAACCCTGAACCTTCTGTTGGCTAGGTATGATCCAAGGAGGCATGTCATTGCCTCGCTGTACCCCATGGTGTTCATTTTATAGATGAGTCCTTCGTGCCAGACCCTGTCAAATGCTTTACTGACGTCCAGAAATGCTGTTGCCGTGTACATTTTTTCGTTAAAGCCTTTCGTTGCAAATTCCGTGAACCGTAGAACTTGTAGTTCACACGAATGTTCGCTTCTGAATCCGAATTGCGCTTCTGGTATGGTGCCTAATGCTTCCGATTCATCGTTGAGTCTTTTTAGTATGACTCTTTCTGCTATCTTGCTTATTGATGATAATAAGCTGATAGGTCTATAATTTTGCGGAAAAGCGCCGTCTTTCCCTGGTTTCTTTATCATAATTATATGTGCCTCTTTCCATCTATCCGGAAAATATCGTAGTTTAAGCATGTTGTTAACGATGTTTGTTATGTAGACAATAGCTTTGTTGGGTAGATTTTTCAGTGCCCTGTTTGTGATATTATCAGGACCTGGGGCTTTTTTGGCGTTAGTTAGCTTTATTAGCTCTTTTATTTCTTCGGGGGAGGTATGTGTAATTCCTACTCTGCCCTTTCTTCTCTTTATTCTTCTGGCTGTTCTTTCTACCTCTTCTTCGAAATCTATGTCTTCGTTGGGGTTTTCATTATTTCTACATGCTCTTTCTAGTTCGTCCTTTAGGACTTCAGCTTTGTCTATTTCCGTGTGGACAATCCCGTTTAATCCATGTAGTGGAGGTATGGGTTTCTTGTCCTGTCGGAGGATTTTCGATAATTTCCAGAAGGCGGATTTGTTAGGGTCTAGATCTTGGATATAGTTGTCCCAGCTTTCATTTCTGTGATTACGTAGTTGTCTTTTAACTTCCCGGTCTAGCTCATTTGCAATCCTTTTGTCTTCTACTGTTCTAGTACGGTAAGCTCTTCTTCTTTTTCTGTTCTTTTCTTGGATTAATTCTTGTAGTTCGTGACTTATGTCTCCGAATCTTCCTTTTTGTCTTGCTACTGTTTCCGTTTTGGAGCTGGCATCGATAGCGTTAATTATCGTATTTTCTAGTTTTGTTACTGTGTCTTCTAGTTCTGTGATGTTATTTATTGTTGGAATGTTACCGATGTTTTCGCTCACAATTCTTCTGAAGTTTGACCAATTTGTTATTTTTCTTTTGTGGGGTTGCAAATAGTTTAGTTCTATTGCTCCCAGGGTCAGGACGATTACATTGTGCGTTGAATCGCCTTCATTTAGAGAGTGTATCTCGTATTGTTGACCCACGTTGTGTAGGATTGCAATGTCTATATGTGTTGGAAGTTGTCCGTGAAAACAGGTCGGTTCTGTTGGTCCGATCACATATGTATTTGGTCTATTTTCGAGATGGCCGCAAAGACGTCTCCCGTTGTTGTTGGTCGCTCTATCGAACCAGTTGGGAGATCTCGCATTAAGGTCTCCAATAATTACCGTAGGTTCATCTGTGTCGAGGATTAGGCTCAAGTCTTCATCGAATATCGGTTCGTTAGGTCTGACATAAGCTGACACTATTTTTAGTGTTTCGTTGTTGGCCTTTAATCTTACTAGCGTGGCTTCCATTGTGACCAGTCCACCTGGTGTTGGATGTGTTCGTGTTCTAAGCCTTTTTTAACTAGTATGGCTGTTCCTCCTGATCTTGCTCTGTGGTCAGTTCTATAGATATCGTAACCTGGAAATTTAGTTTTCTTCCTTTCCACTAATTTTGTTTCTTGAAGGGCTACGATATCGAGCTCTAATCTGTTTATTATCTCGTCCAAAAGGTTGAGTTTTTTGAAAATTCCTCCGGAATTCCAGGACCCTATGCGTAGATCTTCCGTATGGTTCGCTAGCATTGTCGATTTATTTCACCGAATGCAGTCATCATTTTTGTGGCCCTATCCATCACGGACATCATCTCCATCATTCTTTTATTATATTCCGTTTGGAATGAAGCAATGAGTGCGGCTGCGTCTTGCATTGTTGGGGCCGCTTGTTGTGGGGCTCCTTTGGTTGCTTGCGCATAGCTGAAACCCGCGGTTGTTGTTGCTGGGTTTATTGGTTTGGCTGCCGGTTTGACGGGGGCAGGGGTCTTTCTTTTAGGAGCTTTAGAGCATCCTCTGTAATTGGCCGTATGCGCCTGGTCGCAGTTGGCGCATTTTGGGGCCGTTTCTTTGCTCTTTCCGCACTCATTGCTTAAATGATTCTCTCCGCACCTTACGCACCTCGAGTCGCAATGACAAGCCTTGGAGCTGTGGTAATATCCCTGACAGTTAAAGCACTGTAGGGTTTCTTTGGTTGTTTTGATTTCGTCTTCAAAACGAACTCTCATGTAGCACAAGTTTGTTACTTTTCTTATTTTTTGAATGTCATCCTCTTTGAGGGTGATCATGAAGAAAGGCAGTATGTGTTTTCCTTCTTTTTTAGAGTACATGTTACTTACTCTGGTTGCGTCTATTTCCTTATTTCTCAATTCATTGAGAATAAGTTCTGTACTTGTGCTCGATGCGAGCCCTTTTAGTATAACCCTCTTCAGCTTATCGCTGTCTATTGGGTAGGCAACGTACTCTACCTTAGGGGAATGCTCCTCTAGGATTTTCACGACTCCTAGGTAATCTTCCCTATTCTTTGTGTTAATGACAATAGATCTGCCTGATCTGGCAAATTTATTGTCAGAAACGATACCTTTTTTGGCCGCTTTCTGCAGGATTGCTTGATGTTCTGCGACCGTCTTTAAGATGATCGCAGGAGGTTTCGGTTTCTTAACGTTAACCTCTGTAGGTATCTGAGGGTTAACGTCGTTTTCTTTTTCAACTTGGGGCTTTGTCGTTTCCTTTGCTTGTTTGTTTTTTGTTGCCTCCAAGTTTTTCTGGGCTTTGTTTTGCTCACTGCGTTTTTGCGTATCTTTCGCGGCCTTAGTGAGCGCTTCGTCGTTTCTGGCGTTTATTTTTTGAGTTTGCTTTTCAGCAATACTCAAATTCTTTTTTGGTTTCTCGCTACTGGTGACTGATTTCTCAGTAGCGGTGCCTTTTGTTTTTTCTTTCTTTTGGACTTTTGTCCATCCTGCTTCGCTTTTCTTCTCTGTTGTTACCTTTGGCTCTTTCGGCTTGTCACCGCTGCCAGAGGTACTCGGGGTTGGGATTTCCCATGGTGGGCTTTGGGGTCTTAGTGGCCTGGTGGCGTCCCAGAGGTTGGCATCTTCTTTTCTGTTGGTTAGTGCCATTATATGGCCTACCAACTTCTTAATCTCCTCGTCTTTTTGTTTATTCTCTTCACGAAGCTCAGTCATCTGAGCTAGGAGATTTTTTATTTGGGCGTTCGCCTTTTCTTCCCTCAATCTGCTCTCTTCTTTGAGCGATTTTATTTGCTCGGTCAGTGCATTGACCGACTTAAAAAGCTCATTGGCTTTTTCTTGGCTCTCCATCTCTTTGGTTCTCTTAGCTTCATCCTCATCTTCTGAGGAGTCTGCTGTCGGCCGCTGGCGTTTTTTCTTTTTGCCTACCTCCGGCTCGGCACCAGTCACTGTGGAGATGATGTCCACGTTAGTTGGGGGCGGGGCTACGGTTGACTCGGTGGCCGGGCTCAGCTCCTCGTCGACGTCGTCGATGGAAACTTCCATCGTGATCGAAACGCTGTCATCCGTTTCTACTTCGCTGTCAGTTTGGGTCTCTATCTCTATGGGGACGTAGTCATCATCGGATGTTTCGTCTTGGGGCGCGGAATCATTATTAATGTTCGCGGTAAAATTATTGTAAATTTGTATTGCAGTAGCAACAGACGGGGTGGATGACTTGGGCCTGTCATCATCTTCTTTTTCTTGTGATGTCACCTGCGTGACATCACTTTTTGGGGAGGGGGAGATTATCACTCATATTGCCGGAAGGCAGAGAACATAGGTTCAAGAAGAATTATTGGAGTTTACTACTCGGAAGACTCTGTTTTTGTCTGCCCGTCTAGCCGCTGCCAGACGGTTTTCCTGGGTGTCGTCCCAGCAACCTCGCGGTAGTTCACTCCCTGATTTCTCAGGGAGGGATCCTCTTCAAGTTTCACAAACCTCAGAGGCAGGGGCCGTTTCTGTCCGACCTAGAGTTCAAAACTAGGCCTTACAGTGTCATACCTGTCGACCCACTGAGGTTATCCCGTATTTTTCGCAAACGCGAAGCTATTTAAAGCCTCCGCGAGGGGCCTATAAAGGCAACCCCTCGGCGGTTTAACTTAGAAACAGCCTCGCATCCGCTTTTCGCCTTGGTAAAGGACAAAGGCCTGAGCAAACTGGGTGTCTTACTCACCCGGAGCTAATAAGCTCCGTCGCTTCAGGTCAATCGCCCCCACCTAAGCACACTTCGCTGATCGTCGCCTTCGCTCGCTGCTCACCGCTGCACGTCAGGATCGTTCGACCGCTGGAGTCGAACTACTGATCTACTGATCTTTGGTATTTTCAATTGAATCAAAAATAATTGCTTGTTTTCTTGATGGAAATATATTGGATTGTGGTGTTTGATTGGTTACGAAGAATATGTACGTGATCCATTAAATTGATTTGATGAGGAGCTGTTTGGTATATTATTAGTTGTAGGAATTTCAGATTGAATAGAACTATCCATTTTTAATAATCATTTGTAATTGGAATACGCCTGGCAAACAACCTACGTAGTCTGTAGTGGAACAGGTTTGATATACCTGTCCGAGCTTTTGTAGGTTAAATGATTATAATCCGAAATAATATTTGATAATAGCAAAAACTGTTATGATTAAAGTAACTTACTGTCTCTGTTGTATTTATGTTTGTTATTACACTACTGGATCACTAATTAACGAAAAGATTTTTAGTCTTTCACTAGTTTTTAAATTAATTTTAAAACACGTATTAGCTACTATGTTCAGAGTCGAATTCAATAATCCGAATAGGATTTTGATTTTATTATTATTCACTATTTACACGTACAGAATTGAAGAAATAATCGTTTAAATTTTTAAATTTTTAAGATAAATTTTGAAATTCGTCTAAACACTTTGACCAGATAGATCTTTATTTAAATAGAAACCCTAATATACATACAATATAAAGAAAGTACACTATAAATTTTTGATATATTGTTTAAGTAACAGTTTGAAATTATTGAGACTAGTACATTTTTTTACAGATGTTGGTAACTGATTAAATTTAACGAAGCTTTTAAAAAAGAGCGAATTCATCGTACTTTTATACATAGTTCTAGGTACATATATGTCATCTAAACCTCGGGTATTATAAGAATGAATACTTTTGTTGAAAGAAATGAATTCTTGAAAATATTCAGGTGATAAGCCATTTACTATTTTGAAGACCAAAATCATGGTGAAATAAAACAGTCTATTTTCAACAGAGAACCAATTTAGAGTATTTAACATCGTCCCAATTGGGGTACGGCGATTTGTTTTAAGAATTATTCTCATTCCACGGTTCTGTAATTTTTGTAGCATGTTAAGTTTGTTAAGGTTAAATAAATATAAAATTGATGAGCAATAGTCAAAATGAGGTTGAATAATTGTGTTATATACTGTTATTTTTGTTTCCATTGATAAATTTTGAGATATTCTACTCAGAAAGTAAAGTTTTTTTGATATTTTTTTATGAACGTACTCGAAGTGACTCTCAAAATTCAGAATATTGTGAAGCTGGAATCCCAAATATTTAACTGTTGTGACAATTTCAATTTTTTCATTATTAATATTTAAATTTATGATTTCAGAATCAAGCAAGCTATATTTATGTTTGGTAGTGAAAATCATTGCCTTTGTTTTTTCACATTCAACTTCAGTTTATTCATTTTTAAATATATATTAACCATATCTAAAATAGTGTTCATTTTTTGAATAGCCAAATCAAAATTTTCATCACTACAACAGATTAGAGTATCATCGGCAAAAAGATTAATAAATTCACAAATTACAAAAATATCGATATCGTTAATGCACAGAATAAATAAAAGGGGGCCTAATACACTACCTTGAGGAATCCCTGTATTACTATCCATTTCAGATGACAATTGGTCTTTAAATCGAACTTTCTGTTTGCGATCTTGTAAATAATTTTCTAAAAACGCAATTACTGTACCTCCTATAGCATATTGTTTAAGTTTAGAAATCATTATTGTTCTGTCAATGCTTTCAAAAGCTCTTTTTAAATCAAGCAATACACCGACTACGTACTTATTTTTATCTAAATTACACTTTATGTGACATAATGTAACTTGGAACGCTGGTTCATAAGTAAATTGTTTTTGAAAACCTGATTGATTATTAATTAAAATTTTATTTTTAGTTACATATTATACATTAGTAGAATAATACCTTTTATCCAATTCTTATCTTAATATTTCAGATGTCAATGCTTTTGTATTTTTTTTCTCTTTTTTTTTTGTAAAACTTCTCAAGTAACTTTTTCTCCTATGCCAGGCACTCTGTTCTTACCGATGAAGTGACCAACAGTAATCACTTGTCATGTCAGTGTTTCAACGTACCTTATCGCTTCCCCATCATCTTGATTACTTTTACGAATAACTCGAAAAAACGCTTGAGAACATCTCCAAACAAGACATGCAGATAATCTGTGGAGACTTCAACGCAAAAATTGGCAAGGTACCTAACCTAAGACCGAAAATAGGACAACACAGCCCCCACGATACCTTAAACGACAATGAACAAAGGCTCGTAGAGCTAACATAGACTAACAATATACTTGTAAAGTCTACTATGTTCCAACATAAAAACATTCATAAACAGACTTGAGTCTCTAATGACCACTCCACGCCGAACCAAATTGACCACGTAATTATCGAAGCTAGACATGGAAGTAATGTGCTGTATGTACGAAGCCTCAGGGGAGTAGATGGAGATACAGACCATCACCTTGTAAAAGCAAAAATTAGGTTAAGAATATCTTCAGAGAAACGTAAGGCCAACAAAGCATTGGGAGAGTGGAAAATCGAGAAAATACAAGCTTCTTTTTTCTAAGTAGTCATCTTGGTTTCAAAGGGAAGTCAAAAATCATTTTACGAATGTCTGATCTAACAAAAACACCTTCTTTCAATTTGGCTTCTGATAGATATAGAAACTTTCTACTTAGGTACTTGAAACATTCTCCATCCTAGGCAGGGCTTAGACAAACTCTTTCATTAAGCCTAACTTGATGTGTAGAGGTGCAAGGAGGATCTTTTTTGGATCTACAAAAGTTTTGTACAAAATGTTGTGTTAAAACATTTCTTATGGGCCATTGTTTTGTGGACCAGTGATTATCTTTTGCGCCACTGTTCCATTCACAAATAAAACATGGAAACTTTGTAAATCCCTTTTGTTGACCAAGTAGCATGCAAACAACTTTTAAATGTCCACAGATCATCCAATTGTAAGTTAACTAGCCTATTTTTTGGTAGAAATGTGTCAAGATTCTTATATGTCTCTTTCATATGGACTGAATGAATAATACAGTATTGCCCAAAATAAACAGTACTCAAACTGAAACATAGAAGTGTCTTTGTGCGAGCTGTCATATTCAAATTAACTAGTATAGACCTGTCAAGTAATCCTTAAACAATTAATTATAAAGGCCTAAGTGTTAAAAATGGAGTTAAGTACAGAGGAGAAAGTGTTTCTTGTGGAGCATTATTTTTGCTCATACGGAATCGGCCGACGTAATAGTGCAAGTCTGCAATACTTGTGTGATCAATTCACACAACGGCTTAATAAACGTTTTCCAAGTAATACTGTAATTTTGAAGGTTGTTGAAAAGTTTTAATATACGGGTAACGTATTGTACCAACGAAAAGGAAACTTAAGGCATCCCAGGATATTTAACAACAACGATAACGATGAACGTGTTTTTGGGCGAATCTTGGGAAATCCGAAAGCCAGCCAGACAAGAACAGCGTTGCATCTTGGCTTAAAATGAACTTCCTTGCAAAGAATCCTAAAGGAGCTGGGTGCATTTTCGTATGTGATTCAGGTACAACAACAATTACGTCCCAGGGATTATCACAGTAGAGTGGAATATTGTGTCAGAATTCTTTGCATTACAGTATGAAAATCCTGAATTTTTGAAAAATGTATGGTTTTCAGACAAAGCACATTTTCATTTGTCAGGCCATGTAAATCGTCGCACAAATCGATTTCTGGGCTTTGCCAGACCAGATAAAGTTCAAGAAGTTCCTTTACATAGCGCAAAAGTGAGTGTTTGGTGTGCATTTCTGGACACGGAATCATTGGTCCATACTTTATCGAGGAAAATGGTAGGCAAGTCACACTTAATCAACAGAGGTACATACAAATTTTAACACGCTTTATCCTGATCTACGTCAATTTTGTCGTGCACGTAATTTGGCATTTCGAGACCAATTTTTTCAGCAGGATGGGGCAACTTGCCATACTACTGTGCCGCCCTTAAGTGGTTGATGCAGTTTAAGAATCCAGAGGGTCAGATAGCCAGGTGGATCGAACGACTTCAAGAATACGATTTCAAGATTGAGCACCGGGCCCGAGTTAGCCACAGAAACGCTGATTTTCTTTCCAGAAGGCCATGCCAGCAGAGTGTTGCCACTGCAACAAAACGGAATCCAAAGAAGCAGCAGTGCTAAGAACGACGGTGGTCAACGACGACTGGACGCCTACCAAGATAAGGGAAGAACAAGAGAGAGATCCAGTTGTACAGAAAATTCAAAAATGAAAGAGGAAAACCGTCGTCCACCTTGGCAAGAACTATCAAACCTATGCTCAGTAGTTAAGACGTATCAGAGAAGAGAAGAGAGTTGGTGATCCCAAAGATCAGAATAGCCGAAGTACTTCGTCAGTTACACGACAGTCCATCAGGAGGGCATTTTGGTGTAAAGAAGACCCTTCTGCGAATTCGGGAACGGTTTTATTGGATGAACAGTTTCGACGATGTAAAGACTGATGTAAGAAATGTACTATTTGTGCTACGAGTAACGGGCCTTATCGAAAAAGGAGAGCCCCTATGAGACAATATAATGTTGGAAGCCCGTTTGAAAGAATAGCTTTGGACATTGCTGGGCCATTTCCAAAAGTGAAAATGGAGGCAAGTACATGTTGGTAGTAATGGATTACTTCATTAAGTGGGTCGAGATTTACGCACTTCCAGACCAGAAGGCCGCCACCGTTGCAGATAAGTTGATCGAAGAATATATCAGCCGATTTGGAGTGCCTTTCGAGATCCATAGTGACCAAGACAGGAACTTTATAAGCGATTTATTCCAAGGATTATGTGATAAACTAGGCATGAAGAAAACAAGAACTACAGCATATCATCCGCAATCGGATGGTATGGTAGAACGGATGAATAGAACAGTTGGCAAGTATTTGATAAAGATGGTGTCCGATCATCAGCGAGACTGGGACCAATATCTTCCGTTCTTCACAATGGACTACAGATCTGCTGTTAACGAGTCGATAGGCCAGATACCAGCCAGAGTCCTATTCGGACGCGAGATGCGACTACCTTGTGATCTAGAGTTTGGGTGTCGACCTGGAGAAGATGTAGCAGGTGAAGATTATGTGTTGCAATTACGAAGAAGAATGGACGATATACACGAGTTGGTCCGTTCCTATCTCCAGATCGCTAGTGACCGAATGAAGAAATGGTACGATACGCAAGCTGAAAAGGGGTGTTTTAAGAAGAACGACAAAGTTTGGCTCTATTATCCAAAAAGCGAAAAGGTTGTTCTCCCAAGTTGCAGCAGTTTTGGGAAGGTCCATACCTCATTATGGAAAAGATCAATGATGTCATTTACCGAATAAGCAAGATTCCGAGGGGAAAGCCGATGTTAGTACACCATAACCGGCTGGCGTCTTTCGAAGGTGACCACGACATAGATGAAGAAGTGAAAGTAAACCAAGTCCAAGATGTGTCTGACCTCACGTTTGAGGAATTCATGGGTGCCTATGGAGGTACCGGTGAAGCAAGATACGGTGTTACCACTGAAGAAAGGCAAGATCTACTTGCGCTTCCCGATGACTACTCACTGGCCCTTAGTCCACATAGTCTGTTGCAATCAGCATAGTTACTGTTGCGGAGAGAAATCCGTCCCTTGTTATTTTTATACAACTGGAAGTTGTAAAAGAGGGTCCAGTTGCCGATACCAGCATGCCGTTCCAGTTCCAGTCCTGACAAGGTTCCAGGAGGAACTATCTTTTAAGAGGGGGGCAATGTTACAATAGATGATGACGCATCGTATGGCTCAGAACTGTAAACATATTTATTACTAATATCTTTTCTATTCAAGTATTTTCTAGATCACGCACCGGCCGGCGGAGACGCAGGTAATAACCGATGGGTCCCCCTCCGATAAAAAAAACCAGCCTGAGTTCCCGTTAATTCGAGGCAATTCTTGTCAACACCGCCACAACCAGTCTTCCCCAATGTTCGAGTCAATTCATGTCTGCTTCTAGGGGATTCCGAAACTAACGGAGTTTTATATTTAAAGAAGGAATTCTGTTGGAAAGGACAGTTAGTTTTTGGAGATCGCGCCGCGTTTTGAATTGTAACGCACGTATTATAAATGTAGATAAATTATATAATTATTAAGTGTAAAATAAATTAGTAGTAATAAAGACTTTAATAAATTTGTGAGTGTTATAAGTATAGAACCTTTAATAAATAATAAAGACAATAAATTAGAATTAATAAAGACTTAACAATATTTACTACATTTTTCTACAAAAACAATCACTAACAGATATTTAAATCCCAATATATTACCCAAATCACAACATCAATATTAAAAAGGGAATCATCAAATCACCACAATAAAAGAGCTTAAAATATAGCTTTGACAAAATGCTTAAGAGAAAAAAAAGAAAAAAAAGATTTTGACAAAAAGTTATTATCCACTTTTATTTATTTACTAAGAATTTCAGAATATCAAAAAAGAAACAAACAGTATTAAAGGAAGAAATGATGACTTACCGTGCAGCAAGCCTCATAAGAACAACTGTTAGTAAACTACAAATTGTCGAAAGAGCAATGGAAAGAATACTTTTAGGGATTTCTTTACCTGATGTAGCATCTAAGGTTACTATGCACAAAGATAGAATAGCGGACGTTATTGAATTAACTACCATAAAACAAAGAAACATTAAAATGTGATATTAACTGGGGGTACATGGCTATTACCTATTAGGTAGAGGCAAGTAAACGAACTGTCAATTTGAGGTTATCACCCACCAATTCGCTGTGAGTTTCGCGGTAGCGCTCTCTCGCGGTTTGAAACTTGTACTTTTCTTGTAAAATCGGTGTAAGTGAAATATGACAAAACGAGAAAAATAGATATTTATCTAAAAATACAAAACTATGAACTGAAATATTATTGTAAACTGATTACTGAACGAATACACAGAAATATTAGTAAAAATAATTACGCCTTTTTATTTTATTCATTATAATTATAATATTTAAGATATAAGTTCTTGCGACTGGATGACTACTTATGAAAGAGGCCATTAAGAAAAAGAAGAAGTTTATGTGAAAATATTTAATGGTTAAAGGTTACCTTTACCTCTTGTAACGTTGTAATTCTTGCTTTCATTTTGCATTTTCATTCTGTTTTTGCTTAGTTATTTTTTGTGTGCGCAGGCCTTAGTGCTTAGATATTGATTTGTTTTAATTTTATCAAAATGGATATTAAACATTATACTGGTTTTAAGTCTATATCACATGATATCCCATTTCAACCAGCTACACCAAAAAAGGGGAAAGATTTAGTTGATGCAGAGCATGTGCGCAATGTTTCGGAATATAATAGCTGCATCCAGGCGTCAGTTATCCGATAAACGTCAGTTTCCAAACTGCCTTATGCTACAAAATTGTGGCTAAATGAAAAGAGGAAGGTAATCAAAGTATCTTGTACATGCATTTATAATCAAAGTCATAGATGCAAGCATGTGTATGCTCTTATTCATTTTATAAACTGTGATGAAAGTGTAACAAAAACAAGTAGTATAAAACAATGGGGAATTCCGAGTACTCGTCAGTTAGCACTGGAAAAATATTCAAAGGGGCGAAGTTGTAAGTTAATGTTTCCAAAAAAACATCAGGAATCTCCAGAATCTTGGAAACAATTTACTGTCAATCATAGTAAATTACAGCATTCTGCTTTAAAGACAATGTTAGTTGCAGCTGATGCAGATAAAACAGAATTTGCAGTCAAAGCAACAGTTTCATATTTGTTAGATGAAGTTGAAAAAAATATGATAATTTATGGTTGTAATGACTATATAACCAAAATTATCAAGTTTTTTTCACTTCAAATAGATGAGCATGAAATTTATTTTACAAGTTATGTACTTGATGTAGAAGTGAGACAGTTTTATGAGAAGAACATTCTGAAAAGTGAGGAAGAAACTGTGAAACTGTGCTGTGAAACTATTAAACAATCAATGTCTAAACTATGGTTTGATGTGCGAAGACAATGTTTAACAGCGAGTAAAGATGTGCACAATATTAAAGTTAGAAGAACAAAAACTATTGAATCTTTGGTTAAAACTAAGTCGAATCCAACTAGTATTAATACAGACTCAACCAAATATGGTGTAACAAATGAACCAGTTGCCAGACATTTGTATGAACAAACTTTTAATTGCAAAGTGCTTCAGGTTGGCCTTATTCCATCTAAAAGGAATCAATGGTTATGTGTCAGTTTAGATGGTGTGGTGCAAAAAAATGGCATTTTCACAAAAATTGTTGAAATAAAATGTCCATACTCTTGTTCTAAACAACCAATTATTGATTGGGAGAATAAAAGAAGCAATGTAAAATATTTGTTTTTTCAAGAAAATGCCATTTTATTGAAAGAAAGTCACATGTATTATACACAATGCCAGGTACAGATGTATGCAACAGGAATGAATAAATGTGACTTATTTATTTATTCTCCAAAAGGAAGTGTAAACTTAGAAGTGACTAGGAATAATAATTTTTTAAGGCAAGTCATCCCTAAAGCAGAACAATTTTATTTTCAACATTATTTACCAATATTATGTAAATTACATGATGAAAATATTAACCCTGATAGAAAATATTTGTGTTCATCTACTGGTATCTTTAAAGAAGACATCAACAACAAATATTGTTGTTGATGTTTTCTTATAACAGTTGAACAGCAGCTCAACTGTAACAATTACTGTAACATGTTTGTTCTTCTACTTCTCATTGGCTTTTATTCTCCCGAATAATCAGCAATTGCATTTGTTTTATTTATTTTTAGGGCCACTGTCATGATTCTGAGAATGTATGTCATGCCCCATTATGTTGAATCATTTCGTATGAGGTGTATATATTTAGTTTAGGTTTTTTTATAAGTGATTTAAATGTTAATATTGGATAGGTTATAATTGTATATTATTGAGATTTTATTGTAAATGGTTCTACCATTGAAATAAATAAATAAATAAAATAAATTTGTATTTTTTAGAAATAAATATAATATAAAAACAGAATTATGGAAAAAAGTTTTTTATTAAATAAAATGTACAATAATTTAGTAGATATAGATCATAATATAAAACTAATAAGGACACTAATCAAAAAATCAAATGAATACAATATAACACTCTAGATAGCTATGGTAGATTACGAGAAGGCATTTGATTCAATAGAAATTTAATATATACATATATGGCAATGCAACATCAACATCACAAATAAAAACAGAGGATATTTTAGATAATAACATGTGATTTTCATTACAAATAACATCCAATAAACTGTGGCTTAATCCCACAAAAAAACATAATATTTGACTTAAACATGTCACAAGGAATTAGTTTCAGATCCTTACTAACCTAAAGGCTGATTTAAGTAGAAGATGTTCCTTGACATAAGTAGCATTTGGTCAATTACAAACAGTATTTAAATCAAACTTACCAAATACTTTAAAGGCAAAAACCTTCGATCAGTATGTATTGTCAGTTCTGACATATGGAACTGAAACTCAGAGAGCTATAGAACGGGCTTAACATTAAGATCAGTGAGCACAAATCCAATGAAGAGATAAGAACACAATCAACACTAGCAGATGTGATCCAGAAGATTGCCATGTTTAAATGGAACTAGGCAGAACACATAGGAAGACAACCATTGGATGAAGAGAAATGATTGAATGGCAACCAAGGCCAAGCAGAAGAAGTAGAGGAAGACCACAAACATGATGACATCAAGTGAATGGCTGGCCATAAATGGATGCAAAAAAACAGCAAACACTGGAATATCACTGAGAGACAAGATTAGGAAAAACGAGATAAGACGTAGAACGAAGATTAGGGATATTGTGGAAGAAATTACAAAAATAAAATGGCACTGGGCAGGTCACATAGATGAGATAGGTAGATGACATAAGAGCAGTGGCAGGCAAACAGTGGATTAGATTGGCGCAAGATAGAGAAAGATGGAAGCAATTGGGAGAGACCTACATTCAGGAGTGGATGGAAAATGGTTGACAAAGAAGAGACTGAAAGTTATTTTATGATTCTGTTGATAGATATTACTGAGTTTGTGGTTCAGAAATTATTGGAGGTTGTAAATTTACTAACACACAGCACAAATGAATAACTTCATCAATATGTGAAAACAAATACTCTGGTATTTTATCTAAAACATGAAATGTTCTCAATCTTTGCATCACTCTTTCCACATGTATCCTTACTCTAGCTGTGTCATATGTTTCCTCTGTTTCTTCCTTAGTAAATTCTAGTTTGTCCTTCAAAAATGGTGGCATTACAAGCAAAATTTTCTTTCCACAATCATCAATAACACTTTGGAATTCTGGAAAACCCTTATCTGCTAACACTTTATCACCATGTTCTAAAAGATTTATTAGTCCAGATGTAACTGTAATATGGGAATCACTTATACGACCACCATGAGCATCTGATTTGAAACAAATAAAACCACTGGGAGTTATTGCAAACAGCACTTTGAAAGTAAATCCATGTTTATATTTGGAATAGCAAAAAACCCGATTCTCAAGTGAGGATGGAATTTCTATTCGAAATTCTGTGCAATCAATAATTGCGCGAGTATCATCATACCCTGGTTTAAAACATTCTGGAATTGAAGGTCGTACTGTTTCCTGATCTGGCCAAAATACATAATTTGATGTTCTATAGGCTAATTGTTTCAGACACGAAAAAAATATTTTTGATATGGTTGTTCTATGGATTCTAAACAACGCACCCATTGCTGCAAACGACAAACCAGTCTTCAATTTCATCAATAAGATGAAAAGCCTATTTTCTTTTGAAATAACAATTTTTTCGGAAAATTCCATTTTTTGCAACAATAAATTAAAGTTGTGAAATGAAACTCCAGTCAGGTCCAAGAACTCCTCTTCATTTTTTATTGACGAGTGACCACTAAAACATTTATGTTTTTTTGTAAGGTGATCCTCCTCAATTATAGGCTCGTTTGATCCAACAGCCACATCAGCATATGTTTTATGTTCAGTTCCACACATTTTGTTTTTAAAGCTTTTATTCTTTCTTGCTGCCATCACTAAATCAATCTCCCCACTAATTTCAGTTTGTATCTCAACATCATCAGAGTCTTGATATCTATGAATATATTTTATGCAAACAAATGATTCTTTCCACGGTTTTGGTGAACCATCATCATCCTCCCATAGAAACACTTGACAAGACTTGTCAGCACTAGAATTAATCACAGAAAAATTATTGAATGGCTCAATTTCAGCTCCATTATCTGCTGTATACTCTGTTTGTACCGATATTTCATTAGATGAAGAATTTGAAATTTCAGAATCTTGGTTTGGCCCTAAAATTTCACCTGTGGAGTTTTCCATGGCTTGAATCCTTCGCTTCATAAATCTGGAATGTCTGTAAATAATAAAATATATTAGTATTAACAAGTATATATGTATATTTATAGTATAGGTACCTGTCAATTTTATGTACATCTCTTGCTTTTAAAGTTTTTGAACCAAACAAAGAAGGTACATAACTTGGGCTCATTTCTGCATCAGATTTTCTTCCTCCAAGAAAGTGATCACTGCAAATTAAATGATGACTTTTTGGAGTCCATAATGATCCATCCTCGCTACAAAATCAATTATTTTTTTATTTTACACCATAAAAATATCAGTTGTTTGTATTATAGGTTATTTACTTACTTTTTCTTATTGATAGCAATAATCCAATTTTCTCTTTGAACGATTTTATGTTTGGCAACAGGAAATGAATAAAATTTGCAATCACTGTTATACCCAGTATTTTTGCAATTATCAATACAACAACTGCTATAGTTAGGACGTAGAAACATTTAATTTCATTGACATATGTCAGTTTCATTTTCCAAACAAACCTTGTTTTAAATCATGAATGTGTTGCTTGTGTGAGTCCATTTCAAATAGGTAAAGAAATAATAAATAAGACTTACTCACAATCAATTTAATTTAACTATCAGACGACCGGTTTCGCTTTCTACAATATGCAAAGCATCCATCATAGCAACGATACAAGTCGTTACAACCATGTTACATCCATCAATTAATAGAGTACCGGCATCAATTGTTTAACTTTGTATCGAGACCTGAGGATGCTTTGCATATTGTAGAAAGCGAAACCGGTCGTCTGATAGTTAAATTAAATTGATTGTGAGTAAGTCTTATTTATTATTTCTTTACCTAAACCTTGTTTTGTATGGGTAATTTGTATTTTCTGTTATTTTTTTTATTTTTTTAC
Source organism: Diabrotica balteata (assembly GCA_918026665.1). Taxonomy (NCBI): domain Eukaryota; kingdom Metazoa; phylum Arthropoda; class Insecta; order Coleoptera; family Chrysomelidae; genus Diabrotica; species Diabrotica balteata. The sequence goes on along the minus strand of CAKJVB030000080.1, from coordinate 5,514 downwards.
AAAATATTTGCGCTTTTTACAATATGTAAGTATTCTTATGGTTACTACAACAATTTTACAAGGTTGTGTAAATAATAAAGCGTGTTGTTTTATAAAAATAGCAATAAAATGCATGTATCAATAAAATAAGGTTAGAATTTTTTTAATTTAAACTTTTAAACTATATTTCCTAAAAATATAACACCGAATTATAATGGTATTATCGTAAAAAACATTATACTTAAAAAACAGCACAGGAAGCAAAATTTTGACTTTTTAGAAATTAAAAAGTCTTCAAATTGGGCAAATCCTGGCTTTTCAACTTTTGGACGTCACACTCCGGCTGTCAATTATAAATATTTAACAGTTATAAACAGTCAAATTTAATTTTTAAAGTAAAAATTAACTAATCGTGTGAGAAAAAATTTTTTCTGAACAAAACGAACTATTTTTGAAAACCGGATCTGTATTTTTACAATATGAATCAGGACCGATTTGTTTTTTAAATTGTAAGTTAACTGTTTGTTAAAAAAAATTTAATTTTTCCAAGAAAGATAAATTTTTTATATCGATGGTTCTCAGGGAGCCCTGTACCTGGCTACCTACATTACGAGAGTTGGAAATCTTTGGATTCCAAGCCTTACTTCAAAGGACCTGTGAATGGATGCATCTCCATAGGTTTGGTTCTTCAGTGACCGTTGAAGGATAAGGATTTAATGTGAGCAAATATAGCTCCAGAGAAACAAAATCACTTTTGAGTTTATCGATTTATAATTAAATCTTTTAAGAGTAGAGAGGCTCAACACGGCCGTAACTTACTATACAATATCAAATGTACTCTTTCTTTATAACACGTAAAAGAAAAATCACCGGTATGAGAAAATGCCCGATCTCGGCGAAGAGAAATATTTACTACGTGAATTGCGATTTTTAACTACTTAAGATGCGATGCCTCGATGGCCATGTGTCAACTTGAACTGAGCTGATAAAACACCACATAATGCGTGAACGGTAATATTACCCCTATTTTATTTAGGTGTGAAAAATATTTAACAGGGTCAGACGTCAGACGCCACTCAGTCGGAGTGTCGCGTTCAAACTTGATAAGGTGACTGTTCTTGGTTATTCTACACTAAGAAAAGTCAAAGAATTACATTTTATGTTTTAAAACAATATGTTCATTTCTGGAACAGGTTTATTTTGTTAAACTTTTACTTAACGTAGGTTACATTTTCTTTTAATTTCTTCACTTCTCTTTAGATCTCTCAGCGTACTTCCTGTAATCTTATTAGTACTCTTATCTCTGCCATTTTCCACCATATAGTATTATTTAGACATTCTGTCAGTCTATTTGCTTTGACTACTTGATTTCTTACTTTTTTGTGTAGATCTTCATAACTGTTTGGTGTAATTCCAAGATATTTTATTTCCATTACTTATTCAATATGGACGCCATCAATTTCTATTTTACATCCAGTTGGTTCTTTGCTGATGAGATGAGATTGTCATATTAAATTCTGTTTCTCTTATGTTAAATCTGTGGACCATTTTTGCAGACTATCTTCATTTTGGTCCAACAATATTGCGTCAGCGTAAGAGAGTATTTTTACTTTTTTTTTTATTTTAAGGTAACTTTTTAGACTAAGCAATGCTAGTTTACATGTCATGCTAGATATTTTTTACTAACAGTGTTACCAAGATCATTATATTCAATTCATTATTATCTTACAAACAGTATTGCATATTGCTATGAGCAGGATCAAATGCAATACAAAGAAATGTGCTGGCAAATGCACTGGTATGCACACAAAAGTGAAATAAGAAGAAGAAAAAGAAGATGAAGAATGACAATAAATTTTGTATTTTGACAAGATCAAATGAAAAAGTATTTTTTATAAATAATTTTCCTGTTGTTTAAATTAGGAGTGCAATAAAGGAATATCTTTTTAAAGAGAGTATTTAAGAAAATTTCGTGAAATAACTACATATTTTTAAGCTAAGAGGTAACCTAAGCAGAACTATTATTCTAACTTTAAGTTAATTGTACATATCCCTTTTCTCACATTGACGACATTACATATGATGTTACAGATATAACGATATTTGAAACAAAAACATTAAGGAATTTAAACTGAAATTGTGGTTAAATTAAAGACGGTAAGTAACATTAAAATGCAACAAGAAAATAGCTGCAGAAGTACATGACACCTGTCATTATATTAACGTTTTTACTAAATATTTTTTAAACGGTTTTTTAGCTATGCCTAAAGCAAATTCATTAATACGTCGGTTAGATGAAACCGATGACGATGACAATACGAATGTAAAAAGTGTTACTTTTAGACACCAATTAATAACTACACAGCATGAGAAAAGTTTAGCGTTTAGGGTACACCGAGCATGGATGAAAGTATCTCCAGAAGTATACAGACGAAAAAATCCCCTACCATCTGCTACAAAAGGTTTTGGAATATTTTGTTTAGTTGTGTGCTTTCTGGTAGCTATTTCCAAAGTGTTAATGGGCGTATTTTTTATGGATAAATGTCCAACTAATGACTGGATTCCAATCTACCAATTAGGTGGGGGCATTTTGGGATTATTATTTATAGCTGCTATAAAATTTAGGAAATATCATTTTATTAGCATGAGTGGGATACCACTTGGCATTATAACGTTTATTTGGTTTACTGTATCCTCCGTGTACACATTTGTAGAGTTCCAGCCAGATTATTTTATGGGGGGAAGAAGGTATTGCGAATATTATTTTTACTTTTATTGTATATTTGTACAATTTGCAGAATTTTTAATGTATATACTTATTTTATTTTTTGTATGTATTAAATTTGGATTCCACGAATAAAAAACTAATTTGCTAGTGCATTTTTGCACTAAATATTACGTATTTATTATACAGGCGTCGCTTAAGTAGTATGCAACAAAATTAAGAAGGAAGGAGGTTTTTTAAAACATTACCGTAAATTACAGGAAAGGGGTTTAGGGCAACACGTTACGTAACATTGTTTTTTACTTAATAAAATAAAAATATAGAATTAAAATCTCCCACGCTAGCTCTCGATTGTATTATACAGTATTGTTTTTTTGTTACGCTTGTTTATGTTTTACAAGCAATCATTCAACTGTATTTTATGTCCTGTGCATTTTATTTTTTTGTCAATAATATAGAGAAATACGTTGCTGTAGTCAGCGTTGTTACATGATTTCATACCGTGTCATTAAAAGTTGAAAAAAGAAACGAGAAAATTGACAATTGACCTTTCTGCGTAATATTGAAAGCCTGAAGATAGCTTGTAGGACCTTCATCTTCTTGTGGTGCCTATCCGTTTCGGGTGTTGGCGACCATCATGGCAATCTGTAGTTTGCAAACTGCTGCTCCAAAAAGATTTGTGGTTGTTGTGTTGAACCACGTACGTAGATTTTTCAGCCAGGAAATTCTTCGCCTTCCTGGTTTGGTTTTTCCTCTACTTTTCCTTTAAAAATTAATTTCAGCAACCCATATCTTTCGCTGTTTCCCATGATGTGACCGAGGTACTTAATTGTGGCTGTTCTCATTTTGGTTAACAACTCTGTTTTTTGCATTCTTAATAAAACGTCCTGGTTAGTAATGTCGTTGGTATAAAATATCTTTACGATTCTACAATAAAGCCATTGCGATTTCGAAGGCCTCAATTTTCTTAAAGTAACTATGTACAACAGTATAGCAAATATATAACATCGTATTAACCTGATTTTTATATGTACTGATAAATCGTGGAATTTAAATAGCCTAGTCTTTAGGAACCTCTTATTTCCGAGGAATCGTCCCAGTTTTCATTGACGTTCGTACCAAAGTAGGTGTATATTTTTACTCTTTTTATTGGTTGACCATTCACACTGATTCTTTCGATTTGCTGTTCCTTTTTAGGAACATAGGATGATATATGATATCATCATATATTTTGTTTTCTTATATATATATATATATATATATATATATATATATATATATATATATATATATTCGGTTTTATAACGTCTTACGACGTTGTCCGACTCCCAAACGAAACTGTATTCTGTCTTTAGTTAGGTCTTCGTCCAGATTTCGAGCGTTAATCGCTCTCCTAACTCCCAGGTTCCAGCTCTGTGGCGGTCTTCCTCGTTTCCTCTTCTTGGGGGTTGCCACATCATCGTTTTTTTGGCACATGCCCATACCATATAAGCTGTTTTCTCTCAATATCCTCAACTATAGTGCCCTCTATACCCACTCTTTATTTCTTAATGTTCAGTAAAAGTCCATATTTCTAACTCACTTCTGTGATTCTATTCATTAACTCAGGTGGGCTTGATAACTGACAGCGAATACCACCGTGTCATCCGCGTATCTGATGTTATTGATACATTCTCCGTTAGTTCGAATTCCGGCTTCAACATCTTCTACTGCTTCTTGAAAGATTTCCTTAGAGTATATATGTTAAACAGCAAGGGTGATAGTATACATCCCTGTCGGACCTTTGATTTTGATATCATCGGATACTTCTGCCTCTGTACGGATAGACGATGTCTGATTCCAGTAAAGATTGCTTTTATTTCTTAGACCACAGGTGTTTATTCCAATATTTGTTAATATCTCCATCAGCTTGTCGGAAATAGCACTTGAGTGCTAAAGAGTGCCTCTTTCGTACCCACTGCATTCCGGAAACTAAACTGTGTACGGCTGATTTTTTCTTTTCGTAGTCTATATATCCTTTTATGTCTGATTTTTAGAAATAACTTCGTTTAAATAATTACTGCGTTGAAATATTTATCATTGAATATTTAGGTTAGTCGTTGAATACCGTCGGTGTTAAATAGCTTTATGAGTTTATCATATGCATTGTCAGGTCCAGGAGCTTTGCCATCTTCTAGTGGTCATTACATATGTAGGACGGAGGTTGTTCGGACCTTATATCATCAAAAAGTTCTTGTAGGTATTTGGCCCATATGCATATTTTTTTATATTTATCTGTAATGATGTTCCCATGTTGATCTTGCAGTTTGCTAGCTGTGTTGGATTTTTGAAAACCAGCTGCTTGTTTTACTTTTTTATGCATATTAAATGTATCTGTTTTTGTTCCAACAACTCTATCTCTTCCCACTGTGTTTTTAACCAATTTTCTTTGGCCTCTCGTATTTCGGTTCTTATTTGTCTCTGAATATTTTTGTACATTCTTTGAGACGTCATTCATGAGACTTTTTCTCTTCTCTTTATTTTTTATTAGATGTTCTTCTTTGATCTTGTTAAAGGTTTCACATATATTCTGGAGTAATTCTTCTGGATCATATGTTAACTTAGATTTTCTGAAAGAACCCGTGCGACAGTCACCTTTGTTTCCTTATCTTTTAGCCTTCTCATATCACATTTTTTGTTACTATTCTTTTTTGTAATCCTTTTAAATCTAAACCTAAATTTACCAATAACAGGAATATGATCTGACGATACGTCAGCACCGGGGTAACTTTTAACTAATAGACATCCATTACGGAATCTCTTGTTCATCA